>JADLZL010004294.1:0-44699 GCA_015844335.1 Chrysopogon serrulatus
CTCAATGTAACACCCCGGTGTTACGTTAACCAAAAACCTGCCATGTCATCATCATCATTGCATAAGCATCCATGATTAGAGAACCCTAAATCAAACATTTAAAATGAGTTTACAATTTTAGGGTTTGATTTGAGCTTTTCTATATCACATGTGTATGTGTTGATATTTAAATTCCACTCACAATTTTAATTTTTGGATTATAAAAATAATCAACTAAAACAAACCTTGGTGTTTGTAAGTGTATGGCTAACTCGACTTACACATCAAGCATGTTTTATAAGTCAAATGATGCAAAGCAAGAACAAAAATTGGAATTGGAATTCAAATTTTCAATCCTAGCTAGGAATGGCTAAGTGTTGAAGTTTGGATTTCATTTTCAAATTCTGGGAGCTAACTTTAATAAATTTTCTAAATAAAGTTGCTAACCATTGGCACCATTTCAAAGTATGAAGTTTGTACTTTAAAAGAGTGCCATTGGTTGAGTTTGAAAAGTGTCACAACATTATTAATTAATTGCCCAAGAATTCAATTTCAAAAACCTTTCAAAAAGGGAGATTTTCAAAAGTGTTTTTGCCCCTTTACCATTTCACCCCAAAATATTCAAAATTTGGGAAAACTCCAAAAATATAGTTTGTGCATCTCTTTGAGCTCTACAACTTTGGTATACAAAGTTTTTCAACTTTTGAATAAAATTTGAACTAATTTCAAAAGTTATTTGAATTGGAAAATGTCCCTTTTAAGTTTTAAACTTCATTTCACAAATTATTTGGTTTCATGAAAAACTTCCTAAATGAAAGTTGTAGATATTGAGAAATGGAACAACTTTTATTTTTGGAGATTTTCATCTTTTATTCAAAATTTGAAAGTAATTTTGAAATCCCAAATGTTAGGTTTTTCCCCTTTTCAAATTTGAATTTCAAATTCAAAAACTAACTTGATTCTGATCAAACTCCTTTAATCAAAGTTGTAGAGCATGAAAAGTTACACAATTGATATTTTGGGAGTTTTTACTGTTCAGTTCAAATTTTGGGTTTAATTTTGAAAGAGAAAAAGTAAGGTGTCCGGTGCTACAGTAAAGGAACAGGGGGGAGGGACACCTCGCCGGGGTGCCCATGCCGGCCGGGCGGCTGATCACCGCCGTGGCCGTTCTCGGCCGTTCCGTGCTTCACGCGCTGCCAACCACATCACCACCGTCGTGAAGGTGGAAGGCCGTCCCCCTTGGCCTTCCCCCGCCCTATAAAAACCGCGAGCTGCCGACGTCGTCACCTTTTCCTCTTCTTTCTCACCGTCGGCCGCCGCCCACCTCGCTGTCAAATTCAAGCAATACACCGTCTCGCCATCCAATTGCCTTTGCCACCTGCTCCGCAAACCCCTTGCGCACACCCCGAGCCATTGATCGAGCCGTGAGGCCGTCGCATCGCTGGGGACGACGTCGTCTTCCCGTTTAGGCCAACGCCGCCGCGGTGAGCCTTCGCCCCTCGCCAGAGCTCGTTTGAGCACCTCGAAGTCAAATTTTTGCTTCTCTAGCTTCGCTGGGCTCCTTTGGTCATGGTCGACCTCTTGCTTTGTGCAGAGCATCGCCCTTTTCATCAGGACGCCGCCTCGCCGTCGTGTTCGCACTACCGCCGCCGCTGCTAACGCCGACGACCCTATTCCAGCCATCTCCAAGCCCGCCTCTGCCTTGTTTTAGAATCCCGGTGAGCTCCTGAGTACAGCCGAAGTGTTGGTTGCACTAGCGCGATCACGGTTTAGTGGGAACAGCAGCGTGTCAGTGGTCGCCGTCGTGCCGCCGCCGTCGTACCCGCCGCTGTGCCTGTCCAGGGTTGATACGAGTCGTTTTCGGGTTGTGTCGTGCTCGCCTTAGGTCGCTGGTCATGTTGGGTTGATTGGTGCCACCGGAGGAGCTCCGGTGAGCTCGGCTGTGGTTCACCGTCGGCCGTTGAGCCGCCGGGGTCCTCGGTGTGCTTGCTCCGGTGGTCAAATGGAGTCGAGAAGTAGATCGTTGGACGCGGCTTGATGAGAGGAAGTCGTCGGTGTAGTCGGTTCTTGCCGGAGAGGCCGTCGTTGCCACGGACCGCCGTTAGCCGCCGCCGACCGTGCATCGCCAGGAGAAAGGAGGAGGAAGAGGAAGAAGGCGTCTTGCCGACAGCCGGCCCCGCCTGTCGGCCGAGTAGGAGAGAGGAGAAGAGCCGCGGCCGCTGGGCGGGCGCTGGCCTTGGCGCTCTGGCTGCACGAAGCGGCGAGGCTCTTTGGCCGCAAGGATGGCCGCGAAGGGAAAGTTTTTGTTTTTTCTTTTTCTTTTTTATGTTTTTAAATATTGATTTTCATCTTTTTGCTACAATTTATTTTGGGCATATTAAAATATGGCAAAAATATGTATGTGTTCCTTGTAATATGATCTGTCGGGGAAAAATACTAACTTTGTTTTTATGATAAAATTTAATTGTGCTTTAATTTGCTCCTTTAATTAATAAATGCAACTTCCATGATTTTTGATAATTAAAATATAAGTTCAAAAATTATGAAATTTGTTTTGTGTGCTAATTAGATGATAATGGTCTTAATTATAAAGTTTGATCCTGTTTTGATTAAGTTTTGTATTAGGCTTAATTAATTCCTTAATTAATCATGTTTAATTAGTTAATTCTTTAATTAGTTAGGGTTTAATTAATTCCCAATTAGCAAGTTAATTAGTGGCTTTCAACAACTGTAAAAATGGTCAATAAATTAGTAATCACCCTTAATCACTATTAGGGTTGCTTGATTTTGGGATTGAGTGATGACCCTAGGTCATTAACCCTAATGACTTTTCGGCATTTCATGTTGATTGCGTATCGCTAGTCCGTCGTCGTCGACGCTAGTTATACCTTCTTAGTGCAAGGTTGCCGTGAAGGAAAGTTGTACTCAAGATAGGTTAACAATCGTTGCACCATTATCGCATGCTCTTTTGTTTATTGCATTGTAATCATGCATCTTTATCGTGTAGCCGTCGGGTCCGAGGAGGAAGTCGAGCCGTCTCCGGTTTCGAAGAGGTTGGATCGATCCTGGTGATTGGGTAACGAGCCTCACTTCTTCGAGCCCCAAGGCAAGCCCCGGATGCATTCAAACCCGTCCTTGAATTTCGAAAGTTTTTATGATTTCATGTGATGATATAATGCATTAGGTGTAGGAGTTGTGTGCTATCCTATTTTGATGCATTTATCGTACCTTGTTACATTACCCTATACACCTGTTTTGATTTCGAAATGCTTAGTTGCGCATAGCCTTGCTACTAGTGTAGGTTTTGATAAATTGTTTTCGAAAGGTGATAACAATACTCTCTGAAGGGAATTTACGAAAACCTGATGTTGCTTGTCGTCTATCCTTGTTCCGACGGGGTCAAGGATACACCACAAGAGCATGATGATGAATAAATCGAGACCGGGTGGAGTGACTTGCACCGGGGAAGGGCTAGTGCCCGGGTGTAGTGCCGAATCCACTTGTGAGTCGGTTAAGCACCGTTCGTTGTCTTGGCCCTTGGATCATGAGGTTATTGGATAGTACTAGTCACATGCTAATGGCGGTAAGCTCCCTTGTATGATCCATATGAGAACGGACACAGGGACGGAAGTAGCGTGTACCCACACTACGAGTGCACCCGTCGACGGTTAGACCGACGGGCGTAGGGAGATGGTGTATTGTACTCTCGTGGCTAGGACCCGTTCAGTGCGGAGAAATGCAAGTGTGAGTTGATATATGTAAGATGTTTGGTCCTGCATATATCGTGTGGCTAGGAAGCCCCAGCTGGGTATATAAAGCGATTCGAATCGTCGTGTGCTCCACGATATGGGAGCCGTGATCCTTGCACCAGCATCGTAGTAATGATGAAAGTGTGAGAATGGAAGGTTTGAATCCGACATGTGTTTGACAAGTGATTGATCTCGTAAGGACTGGCTTAGTCTCTTTTTTGCAAAAGGGTGTCCTTTGATCTTGCTAAAGCCTCACCTTGATTCCTACTAGCCAAAGCATTCCGAGTCTTCTCCCCAATTTTTGGTCGGGTAAGTCTTGCGGAGTACTTTTTTTGTAATCGGGGTTTGTTCAACCCTCGTTGCGGGTGAACCGCATAGGCAAGAGTGCTACGGCCCTTGTTGTATGACGGTTATCGAAGAAGTGACCCGACGAGGAATGAATTGAGTGGCCTTTTGGGCGGGGGCAACTTTTGTTGCGTGGTTTGTAATAAAGTTATATAATGATACTTCCATTTGGTTTGTAATAATAACACTCTGTTTGTATAAGTTTTACAAGAGGTTTGTAAATTAAGTTATTGTAAGTCTTCCGCTACTCCGGTATTTTTATATATGAAAACTGTTGTAATCTTGTGATGTCTCGTAAGTATCGATCCCGGAGTAATCGTGGTTTATCGGGGATCCACCCGACGGAACTTTCTAGGTTATATGGTACGCAAATACGGGCCGACGGAGGTCTTAGGGACAATGTCGGTGCTTGTGGGCCATATAATTTAGAAGGTTCTGCCACGAAGGGTATCGAGGCGGTACTTACTAAGATATTCACAGTGTTACCTTTTTAAAAATTTCAAAATGCTTTGGATCCAAAAGTTAAATGGGGTTTGGTCCAAATTGCTTCTGCTCCGTCTTAATTCTTTCTTATAGCCTTATTAGGTGCTATTTAAAAGAGGGTTTTAAGCGGAGTATCATATGTTTTTCTCTTTTGCCCTATATCACTAAAAGTATGCTTATGTTAGTTTAAAAAGTTTTCGCTTGATCCGTAGGTTCGATCATGCATCATGTTTAATTCATATGTTTAACACTGAATCCCCGATAAAAAGTGGTTGGGCTAAGTAGAATCAATCCTATTCTTGCTAACTCTAAGGTTCTCGATCTTATAGAATCTATCTTTGCTCTCTACAGGATGGCCCGTACCAAGCAGACTGCTCGAAAGATGACCGGTTCTAAGGGTGTGCCACGTCACCAGCTGGCACCGCGTCGCAACGATGCTGAGGCCGGACCGAGCGAGCCAAAGCCGGAGAAGAAGACCAAGAAGCAGAAGATACCCGAGTTGTCTGCTGAGCTAGCTATCGCTACCAAGGAGCGTAGCATAGCAATTGCTGAGAGGGATGAGGTGAAGTCCGAGTTAGCGGGTCAGCTGCGGCAGGAGTAGTCAGACCTTCGTACCATCCACAAGCTCCAAATGACCATTGCCCGTCTTCAGCATGAGCTGCAAGGCGCAATGAATCAGAGGAACGATGGGTACGATTACATTGAGGAGCTGCAGGCTCAGATAGACGACCTCCAAGCTTACAATGCAGCACTCCATGAGGAAGTCCATCACCAGTATAATCTCCATGATTCTCTATACCAAGCAATTGGTGGCGCGGGACGACTTGGGTGCCGTGGAGTCACCGGAAGTGCACTCGGCACCCGGCGGAGGAGTCCGAGGTCGACGAGTCCGTTGCGGGCAATGAGTCCGATGCGGACCATGGGTCCGACATCCGAGTGTCTCGAGAGAGAAATATGTGTAAAATAGTCAACCTGGGAATGTCCGGCCTACGAGTGGACTTGTAATATAAATAAGTGAACCCCTGTGTTACTAGTTTGTACTGCTGTTTTAAAGTTCAATAAAACAGCTTGTGAATAAATATAATCTTGTTTATAACGGATGTCGATCATCCTCGTCTTTGGTTCTTCGCAAGAGAGGGGTGAGGCCCCGCAGACCACCACCAAAGCACCCCCATCCTTACCGACGTGGGCAGCTTTAGTCCATGCCACCATCGAGAATGCCCGTATGCTACGGGAGATAAGTCAGCAAAATCGTGATGCACCACATGAAAATCATGGTCGTCGTAATCACGACGAAATCACATCTGCGGACTTCACCGAGACTCGTCCGCCCGGTGTTCACTGTGGTGAGGAACCCTTAGAAGCTAATGATTGGCTTTCGTATCATAGATCTAAAGTTTGACCTACTAGAGGGTTGTCCAGATTTGTTGAAACCCAAGTTTGCCGCCCAACATTTGAGAGGCCCGCAGATGCGTGGTGGGCAAATTTCCTTGCACGACACCCGGCCCGACCCAAACAAATTACGGGCTATGTTTAAAGATGCATTCCGTCAACATTTTATTCCGACGGGGTAATGCAAGCTAATTTGGAAGAGTTTCTAGCATTAAAGCAGGGGGTGGTCAAACCGTGGTGTAATATGTGAATGCATTCGATCAACTATCCCAAAGATGCACCCGAACATGTGGATACCGACGGTAAAAAGAAGAGGTGTTTTGTTAGGGGTTTGAGAAATGACATCGAAACCCATCTTACCGCAAAACCCTAAAGCCACTTTCTATGAGTCGGTGGATATTGCCATATCCTACGAGAGATCTTTGCAAAAACAGAAGAGTGAGGAGAGACGTGTCTTTTCTAAACCATCTGGCGGACTCCAAAAACGTCAGAGGGTTATCTTCCATCCCACTCAACATAACCGTCAACCATTCCAATATCCCCAAAGACCGCCAGAGCCACCAACCCTATTGTTACCCACCCCAAAGAGCAACAAGTCCAAAGGCAACAGACGACGTTCGTCCCCGCCTGCCGTAACCTATCCCCAAGCGGCCGAGCACTCAAGGTGTTCAAACCCAACCCCACCCACTTCCCAAAATGCCCCCATCGGTTTCGGTCCGTGCTTTAATTGCAACCAAACCGGACATCTTTACCGAAATTGCCCATACCCCAAAAGAAATACTTCCAATTTTCAGCAAGGGTCCGGGCGGTCAAAAAGACCAGAGTCAGGGCAGGGGCGGTTCACAGCGTGCCCCGAAGGCCAATGCCGGGAGGAAGACTGGACGTGTGTATCAAGTCCAGCCGGGAACGTTCTTGGAAGGAGAGCCGGTTTTAATGGGTACGTTCCCCTGTTGCCAGTCACCCGGCAATTACATTGTTTGATTCGGTGCATCGCATACATTTATCAACCGCACATTTGTTACCAAGCATGAAATTCCCATAAAAGAAATTAAAGATGAGTTTTTGGTGCAATCACCGGGGGCGCGATATGTACATGGGAAATGGTATATCGATTCCTATATCTCTTGGTGGGTATCTTTATCCTACAGATCTGATAGTACTGAAGGATCAAAATATAGATGTGATCCTTGGAATGAATTGGTTACGCCATTATGGCGCTATGATAGATACACTGAATAGAAATGTTAAGTTGTTGCTACCGGATAACCATCCCCCCACTCCTTATCCAATTTTTCGATTCCCAAGAGGGCGATTCAGACAGATTAATGCCACCTCGGTGCAAGACATCAAAAATATCCCTGTGGTTTGTGAGTTCCCGGATGTGTTTTTTCGAGGATTTGCCCGGGTTACCACCGTAAAGAGACGTTGAGTTTGTGATTGAGTTAAAGCCTGGATGCACGCACGGTATCCCGAAGAGCTTACAGGATGCCCCCGAAAGAGTTAGCCAAATTGAAAACTCAGTTGGCTGAATTGTTGGACAAAGGTTTTATCAGACCTAGTTCATCACCGTGGGGTTGTCCTGCTATCTTTGTGAAAAAGAAGGATCACACTTTGAGAATGTGTGTGGACTATCGTCCACTCAATGAGGTGACCATCAAAAATAAATATCCTCTTCCTCGCATAGATCTTCTCTTTGACCAATTTGCGGGAGCCAAGGTGTTCTCCAAGATCGATCTTAGGTCTGGTTATCATCAAATCCGAATCAGACCTGAAGACATTCCTAAAACCGCCTTCACCACCAGATACGGTCTATATGAATATCTTGTCATGTCATTCGGGCTCACAAATGCTCCAGCCCATTTCATGTATCTGATGAACTCGGTGTTTATGCCCGAGCTCGATCGCTTCGTTGTGGTTTTCATCGATGATATTCTTATATATTCCAAAAACAAAGAAGAGCATGCGGAGCATCTCCGTATTGTTTTGTCTCGTCTCCGAGAACATCAGCTTTATGCCAAACTTAGCAAATGTGAGTTTTGGCTTAGTGAAGTCAACTTTCTTGGTCATGTTTTATCTGCCGAGGGTGTTGCAGTGGATCCTAGCAAAGTTCAAGATATTCTTAATTGGAAGCCACCCATCAGTGTCCACCAAGTTCGTAGTTTCCTTGGAATGGCGGGATATTACCGTCGTTTCATCCCTGACTTTTCCAAAATAGCCAAACCAATTACCGAACTCCTAAAGAATCAAACCAAATTCCGGTGGTCATCTGAGTGTGAGCAAGCATTTCATAAGTTGAAAGATCTTTTGACTACTGCTCCAATCCTAGCTCAGCTAGATATTGAAAAGCCATTCGATGTGTATTGTGATGCATCTGGCATCGGCATCGGATGTGTGTTGATGCAAGAAGGCAGGGTTATTGCTTATGCTTCAAGGCAGTTAAAGCGGCATGAAGAGCATTATCCAACTCATGATCTTGAGTTAGCCGCAGTTGTGCATGCTCTGCAAATGTGGAGGCACTATTTGTTGGGCAATAAATGTCATATTTATAGTGATCATAAAAGTTTAAAGTATATCTTTACCCAGTCCCGAGCTGAATATGAGGCAAAGAAGATGGCTAGAATTAATCAAAGATTATGATCTTGAAGTGCACTATCATCCGGGTAAAGCCAACGTTGTTGCCGATGCTCTCGGTCGAAAGGGTCAATGCAATTGTCTTCTTGTCACACCGGTGAATATGAGTTTGTGTCAAGAGTTAGATAGATTGAATATTGATATGATCCCTCGGGGTAGTCTGAATGATATCACAAGTACATTCTTCTATTCAAGAGAAAATCATTGCGACTCAACGAGAAAGCAAAGGTCTCAAGCACATTAGAGAGAAAGTCGATCGGGGCAAGCATCTTGCTTCCGCCTTGATGACAACAATGTATTATGGTTCAAAAATCGTCTAGTTGTTCCAAAGGTCCCCGAGCTCCGACAGTTGATTCTTGACGAAGCTCACTTAACCGATTCTCGATTCACCCAGGTAGCAATAAGATGTATCATGACCGAGGCGTAGATTCGGTGGACTAAAATGAAAATCGAGGTAGCTCGATATGTTGCAAAATGTGACACTTGTCGAGAGTCAAAGCCATGCATCCAAGACCGTTGGGATGTTACTGCCTTTACCAATTCCGCTTTGGAAGTGGGAAGATATTAGCATGGACTTTATCGTTGGTTTACCTAGAACTACCAGAGGGTATGATTCTATATGGGTTATTGTTGATCGATTGACTAAGTCGGCCCATTTTATCCCAGTGAAGAATGTTTACCGAGCACCTCAATATGCTCAGTTATATATAGACCGAATTATGTGTTTGCACGGGGTACCCAAGTCTATTGTAACAGATAGAGGTACACGTTTGTTGCTCATTCTCGCAGAAATTCCATGAGACCTTGGGTACTAATTTATTATACAAGATCGCTTACCATCCGTAAACCGGAGGGCGGATCGAAAAAGAGTAAATCAAATCCTTGAAGATATGTTAAGATCTTGTGTATTGACATATTCCTCAGCTTGGGATGAATGTTTGCCATTAGCAGAATTTGCTTATAATAACAGTTATCAAGAGAGTCTCAAAATGGCACCATTTGAAGCTTTATATGGCCGCCGATGTCGTACTCCACTTAATTGGTCCGAACCGGAGAAAGACAGTTCTATGGAGTTGATTTAGTTAAAGAAACCGAAGACAAGATCGCAGACAAATTCAAGCAAATCGAGAAAAGCTCAATCTCGACGGAAAAGCTATGCAGATCGTCATCGGCGACCCTTGGCATTTAAGGTTGGAGACTTTGTATACCTGAAGGTATCCCCCATGAAGGGTGTGGATCGTTTTGGGGTCAAAGGAAAGTTGGCGCCTCGATATATTGGTCCATTTCAAATCATTGAACAGTGTGGCAAGGTTGCATATAGACTGAATCTACCTGAACAGTTGTCTCTGGTGCACAATGTGTTCCATGTATCTCAATTGAAAAAGTGCTTGCGAGTGCCCGACAAGGTGGTTGACATTGAAGGTGTCACACTTGAGCCTGATTTGACATGTGCCGAGTATCCGGTGAGAATTTTGATCGAAAAGATCGGGTTACACGCAGACATATAAAGAAGTTTTATAAAGTTCAGTGGGATCAACACTCTGAGGATGAAGCAACTTGGGAGTCGGAGGAGTTTTTGAATGAGCATTTCCCGGAGTTTCTTCCTTCCTTCTCCTAAGCCACGATTCGTTTCTAAGAATTGTGACTTTCCGAAAACATGAGACTTGTAATATGAACCCTTCTACCTCCCTTATGAAACCATGTAAGATGTGTTTTCTTGACACGTTTCCTTTTCCATTACTTAGCCCTAAGCTTTGAATCTCGGGACGAGATTCCTTTTAAGGGGAATATAATGTAACACCCCGGTGTTACGTTAACCAAAACTTGCCATGTCATCATCATCATTGCATAAGCATCCATGATTAGAGAACCCTAAATCAAACATTTAAAATGAGTTTACAATTTTTGGGTTTGATTTGAGCTTTTCTATATCACATGTGTATGTGTTGATATTTAAATTCCACTCACAATTTTAATTTTTGGATTATAAAAATAATCAACTAAAACAAACCTTGGTGTTTGCAAGTGTATGGCTAACTCTGACTTACACATCAAGCATGTTTTATAAGTTAAATGATGCAAAGCAAGAACAAAAATTGGAATTGGAATTCAAATTTTCAATCCTAGCTAGGAATGGCTAAGTGTTGAAGTTTGGATTTCATTTTCAATTTCTGGGAGCTAACTTTAATAAATTTTCTAAATAAAAGTTGCTAACCATTGGCACCATTTCAAAGTATGAAGTTTGTACTTTAAAATAGTGCCATTGGTTGAGTTTGAAAAAGTGTCACAACATTATTAATTAATTGCCCAAGAATTCAATTTCAAAAACCTTTCAAAAAGGGAGATTTTCAAAAGTGTTTTTGCCCCTTTATCATTTCACCCCAAAATATTCAAAATTTGGGAAAACTCCAAAAATACAGTTTGTGCATCTCTTTGAGCTCTACAACTTTGGTATACAAAGTTTTTTAAGTTTTTGAATAAAATTTGAACTAATTTCAAAAGTTATTTGAATTGGAAAATGTCCCCTTTTAAGTTTTAAACTTCATTTCACAAATTATTTGGTTTCATGAAAAACTTCCTAAATGAAAGTTGTAGATATTGAGAAATGGAACAACTTTTATTTTTGGAGATTTTCATCTTTTATTCAAAATTTGAAAGTAATTTTGAAATCCCAAATGTTAGGGTTTTTCCCCTTTTCAAATTTGAATTTCAAATTCAAAAACTAACTTGATTCTGATCAAACTCCTTTAATCAAAGTTGTAGAGCATGAAAAGTTACACAATTGATATTTTGGGAGTTTTTACTGTTCAGTTCAAATTTTGGGTTTAATTTTGAAAGAGAAAAAGTAAGGTGTCCCGGTGCTACGTAAAGGAACAGGGGGAGGGACACCTCGCCCGGGGTGCCCATGCCGGCCGGGCCGGCTGATCGCCGCCGTGGCCGTTCTCGGCCGTTCCGTGCTTCACGCGCTGCCAAC
The DNA here is from genome assembly GCA_015844335.1 of Chrysopogon serrulatus. Classification (NCBI taxonomy): domain Eukaryota; kingdom Viridiplantae; phylum Streptophyta; class Magnoliopsida; order Poales; family Poaceae; genus Chrysopogon; species Chrysopogon serrulatus. The sequence continues at coordinate 11,554 of JADLZL010004294.1, forward strand.
CACATCACCACCGTCGTGAAGGTGCCGGCCATCCCTTGGCCTTCCCCGCCCTATAAAAACCCGCGAGCTGCCGACGTCGTCACCTTTTCCTCTTCTTTCTCACCGTCGGCCGCCGCCCACCTCATTTGTCAAATTCAAGCAATACACCGTCTCGCCATCCAATTGCCTTTGCCACCTGCTCCGCAAACCCCTTGCGCACACCCCGAGCCATTGATCGAGCCGTGAGGCCGTCTGCATCGCTGGGACGACGTCGTCTTCCTCGTTTTTCGGCCAACGCCGCGCGCGGTGAGCCTTCGCCCCGCGGAGCTCGTTTGAGCACCTCGAAGTCAAATTTTTGCTTCTCTAGCCGCTGGGCTCACTTGGTCATGGTCGACCTCTTGCTTTGTGCGAGCATCGCCCTTTTCATCGGGGCGCCGCCTCGCCGTCGTGTTCGCACTACGCCGCCCATTTGCTACGCCGGCGACCCTATTCGACCATCTCAAGCCCGCCCCGCCTTGTTTTAGAATCGGTGAGCTCGAGTATAGCCGAAGTGTTGGTTGCACTAAGCGCGATCACGGTTTAGTGGGAACGGGCGTGTCGGTTAATTCGCCGTCGTGCCGCCGCCGTCGTACCGGCGGGCCAGGCTGTCGGGGGTTGATATGAGTCATTTTCGGGTTGTGTCGTGCTCGCCTTAGGTCGCTGGTCATGTTGGGTTGATTGGTGCCACGGGAGGAGCTCCGGTGAGCTCGGCCGTGGTTCACCGTCGGCCGTTGAGCCGCTGGGGTCCTCGATGTGCTTGCTCCGGTGGTCAAATGGAGTCGAGAAGTAGATCGTTGGACGCGGCTTGATGAGAGAAAGTCGTCGGTGTAGTCGGTTGCGCCGGAGAGGCCGTCGTTGCCACGGACCGCCGTTAGCCGCTGCCGCTGCACTGTGCATCGCCGGAGAAAGGAGGAGGAAGAGGAAGAAGGCGATGCTGACAGGCCGGCCCCGCCTGTCAGCGAGTGGGAGAGAGGAGAAGAGCCCTGGAAGGGCCCATGGGCTTTGCGCTGGCCGGGCGTACGCACGCCAGCGAGGGCTTTTTGGGCCGCCAAATGGCCCGCGAAAGGAAAGTTTTTGTTTTTTCTTTTTATGTTTTTAAATGTTGATTTTCATCTTTTTTGCTACAATTTATTTTGGGCATATTAAAATATGGCAAAAATATTTATGTGTTCCTTGTAATATGATCTGTCCAGGAAAAATACTAACTTTGTTTTTATGATAAAATTTAATTGTGCTTTAATTTGCTCCTTTAATTAATAAATGCAACTTCCATGATTTTTGATAATTAAAATATAAGTTCAAAAATTATGAAATTTGTTTTGTGTGCTAATTAGATGATAATGGTCTTAATTATAAAGTTTGATCCTGTTTTGATTAAGTTTTGTATTAGGCTTAATTAATTCCTTAATTAATCATGTTTAATTAGTTAATTCTTTAATTAGTTAGGGTTTAATTAATTCCCAATTAGCAAGTTAATTAGTGGCTTTCAACAACTGTAAAAATGGTCAATAAATTAGTAATCACCCTTAATCACTATTAGGGTTGCTTGATTTTGGGATTGAGTGATGACCCTAGGTCATTAACCCTAATGACTTTCGGCATTTCATGTTGATTGCGTATCGCTAGTCCGTCGTCGTCGACGCTAGTTATACCTTCTTAGTGCAAGGTTGCCGTGAAGGAAAGTTGTACTCAAGATAGGTTAACAATCGTTGCACCATTATCGCATGCTCTTTTGTTTATTGCATTGTAATCATGCATCTTTATCGTGTAGCTGTCGGGTCTGAGGAGGAAGTCGAGCCGTCTCCAGTTTCCGAAGAGGTTGGATCTGATCCTGGTGATTGGGTAACTGAGCCTCACTTCTTCGAGCCCCAAGGCAAGCCCCGGATGCATTCAAACCCGTCCTTGAATTTCGAAAGTTTTTATGATTTCATGTGATGATATAATGCATTAGGTGTAGGAGTTGTGTGCTATCCTATTTTGATGCATTTACTGTACCTTGTTACATTACCCTATACACCTGTTTTGATTTCGAAATGCTTAGTTGCGCATAGCCTTGCTACTAGTGTAGGTTTTGATAAATTGTTTTCGAAAGGTGATAACAATACTCTGAAGGGAATTTACGAAAACGATGTTGCTTGTCGTCTATCCTTGTTCCGGCTGGGGTCAAGGATACACCACAAGAGCATGATGATGAATAAATCGAGACCGGGTGGAGTGACTTGCACCAGGAAGGGCTAGTGCCCGGGTGTAGTGCCGTCCACTTGTGAGTCGGTTAAGCACCGTTCGTTGTCTTGGCCCTTGGATCATGAGGTTATTGGATAGTACTAGTCGCATGCTAATGGCGGTAAGCTCCCTTGTATGATCCATATGAGAACGGACACCGGGACGGGAAGTAGCGTGTACCCACACTACGAGTGCACCCGTCGACGGTTAGACTGACGGCGTAGGGAGATGGTGTACTGTACTCTCGTGGCTAGGACCCGTTCTGGTCTGGAGAAATGCAAGTGTGAGTTGATATATGTAAGATGTTTGGTCCTGCATATATCGTGTGGCTAGGAAGCCCCAGCTGGGTATATAAAGCGATTCGAATCGTCGTGTGCTCCACGATATGGGAGCCGTGATCCTTGCACCAGCATCGTAGTAATGATGAAAGTGTGAGAATGGAAGGTTTGAATCCGACATGTGTTTGACAAGTGATTGATCTCGTAAGGACTGGCTTAGTCTCTTTTTGCAAAAGGGTGTCCTTTGATCTTGCTAAAGCCTCACCTTGATTCCTACTAGCCAGCATTCCTGAGTCTTCTCCCCAATTTTTGGTCGGGTAAGTCTTGCGGAGTACTTTTTGTACTCAGGGTTTGTTCAACCCCTGTTGCAGGTGAACCGCATAGGCAAGAGTGCTACGGCCCTTGTTGTATGACGGTTATCGAAGAAGTGACCGACGAGGAGTGAATTGAGTGGCCTTTGGGCAGGGCAACTTTTGTTGCGTGGTTTGTAATAAAGTTATATAATGATACTTCCGCTGGTTTGTAATAATAACACTCTGTTTGTATAAGTTTTACAAGAGGTTTGTAAATTAAGTTATTGTAAGTCTTCCGCTACTCTGGTATTTATATATGAAAACTGTTGTAATACTTTGTGATGTCCTCGTAAGTATCGACCACAGAGTAATCGTGGTTTATCGGGGATCCACCCGACGGAACTTTCTAGGTTATATGGTACGCAAATACGGTGACGGAGGTCTTAGGGACAATGTCGGTGCTTGTGGGCCATATAATTTAGAAGGTTCTGCCACGCTCAACGTCCCTGCTGCGTAGATATTTCTCCTGATGATCCTTTTCAAAATTCGTACTCCAAACGGCCAAAAACCCTAGCCTCCTCTATTTATACACCCTCTCTTCCCTTCTTCTTCCTCACCTCTATTCCTCTCACGCCTCCACTCTGTTTCTGGCAACCTTGAGCCTTGATTCCCTCTTGCCAACTCCTCCCATGGCGCCCACAAACAAGAACACAAGCATTGTGCCTCGCCCAGACTCTCCCAGGCCTAGAAGATCACTTACCGAGAGTTTGGAGCTAGCCATGACCGTCAACGTCTTTGGATCCGAACCACCGGGCCATGGCGCCGCCACCGCAGCCGGTGAGAGCTGGGCGGCGTCGGCCGACGCCAGCCAGGGGTCGGCCGACCACCCGGCGGCAGTGCAGCGCGGCACCATGGCTTCGCGCTCGCTCACTCCGCGTCGGGAGATCGTGAAGTCCCCTGCGCGATCAACCACGCCGATTCGGCCTACCAAAGGCCAAATGGCGCCGAAGGGGACGACAGCAAATCGCGCCATCACCGTCTCATCACACATGGCGGCCAGCACCCAGGATGCCTCGTCCTACACACCAGCCACTCCTCCCTTCTGGAAAAATCACCAGGTTGTAGGAGGTGGTCCGGGAAAGGGCAAGGTGGTGATCCCACCTCTCACCACGGAGGAGAAGAGGGAGCTTAGGGAGTCTCTTGGCTCCTCTTCTGCCCCTCCGATCCGCCGTAGGATGGAGCCACCACCGATCAGGGGTCCCCCTGGTCAGTTCGAGGACGAAGAGGAAGAGAAGACGGATGTGGAAAGGCTGATGAATGTGACCGCTATGCTTAGGAAGAAAAATAGGATTCTAGAGGAAACGGTGTCTGAATTGAAGATGGCAAATTTAGATGTGATAGATAACTTCCGCCATCTTCGAATCAGCACCAATGCGAAACTCAAGCGCCTCGCAAAGGCCGTGGGCCATGAGGAAGCTTTAGAGATTCCATCCCCTTAGAATTATCCTAGAGGAGGTAGAATAAAAATAGGCACTAGAAATTTCTTAGGTTTATTTCTTTCATTTCCCTTTATTTGATCATTGTAAAAAGTGCCTATAAAGACCTTTGCTTGAATGAATAAAAGACCTTTCTTTTAAAAATGACGAGAAAACTTTAGTTCTGCTGGTGTGTTGCCACCAGTAGAACCTCTGCACTTTACGTTTTTCTGTTTGCATTCAGAACGCAGGAAAAACCAAGTGTGGGGGGATCGGCCGATCCCCCTCCTTCGCTCCTGTGAAAAACTGAACACACTGTTGAGTTGGGGACACACCAGAGAATGTTTACGCGAGGACTCGGCGCAAAAAGGGGGTCATGCGACGCCCTCTTTTTTGTTCCAACCAGAAAACAAAATATGCAGGGGTACTGGACAAGCGAGGGAAAGCAAGCAGGAGGTCCAGGAATTCCCCAGAGGGGTCGGCCGACCCCGGCCAGAAGTCCTGGACCCACTAGTCAAGTTCACCACGATGACTCCTCTGCACTGCTCGGTTTGCATCCTCTAACTCTTCCAATAATTTCCTCATATGTCTTGAATCCTCAATTAATAAAGATAAATAAAAAATGTTTAAAAATAAAATAAATGTTGTGCCTTGACAACTAAGAATTCAAAAGTGTCATAAAATGTTATTCATTCATATGTTCATGCTCTTGGGTACAAATTTTTAGGATGCTTTTTGACTAAGTTGTTGATGAAAGTGAGATAGTTCTAGGCTCATGAATCATACCATTCTTGTTCAAGGGACTTGGAAATTTATTTCTAAAAATTTAATAAAACCATAGTTTTATTCACTCCTCTTAGCAAAGAAAGTCCTACCAAAGCCAAATATGTTTTGTCATAGAAAAAACCTTCCACATAGGCTCTTGCTCTGTGTTGAGTGTTGTCAAATCCTTGTTGAATCCTTGTTAAGAGACCCTTCATGCTCCTAAGATCAAGACCACTTTCACACACACATATTTTCATGCTGCTTCTACACTGGAAGTACGCAAAAACATGCATTCCATTTCCACCAAATATAGGTTGCTCCATGCTCTAAATATCAGATCATCTCTCAAAATAAAGTTTAGTAGAAGAGACAAAAGAAGGGCTAGGCAAAATAAATATTGATGTATTGATGGACATATGCAAAGTCCATGCAAAAAAAAAAAAGCTAGCACTGTCTCAAATAGAAAACCATAGAGAGATCTTATCAAACAAAGGAGCAACCTAGTCCACTTTTACCACACACATGCACATCTTGATCTGGGGGTATGACGCTTCTCTTCAAGGATCCGGGCTTTGACTCCGCAACATATGCAAGGTAAGTATGCCATTCCTCTATCCATACCCTAAACTCCACATAAGCCTTTTAGAAATAGGACGGAAGGCAATTCTCAAATGCCTTGGTAAGGATCAAAGATACACCTTGAGAGATTTTGAGAGTGCTAATGAGGAGTAAGAATAAGCTATGTGTTTTCTTTTCAAAACTCTTTACAAAAAAAAACTCCAAGTACCAAGGATAGGATTGTGGAAGATGACTTTGCCTTAGAGCTGTTCCTTTTATCAACTTCTCAAGGAAAATTGCTGGACACTACCACATAACCCTTTTTGCATGAACTATGTCTTGAGTAACTCTTATGCACTTATTGACTTCTAAATTGTCTTGGGTTCTCTAGCCTTTGCTCGAGGACGAGCAAAGATGCAAGTGTGGGGGATCTTGTTGACGGTTTTTATCCCTAGTTTTTATACCATCACAACCGTCAACAAAAGAGTCTTTCCAGGGGAAATATGGTCAAACAAGTAGTGAATAGGTACAATTAACCTGGTTCCACATGTACATGTCATTATTTGTTGCAGGTACTAATCAAGCCTAAAAAGGCATGGAATGAGCAAGATACTAACATTTTAGAAATTCACCAAGCCATTTCACCAAATGGGAAGCAACTCAAGGAGGAAGAAGATGGTGGGCCCACCTCCCAAGGAGGGCATCGGCCGACGCCCTTATGGTAGGGCCCACCTCTCCACTTCACTTCAAATGAGTTGGCATGTCATCTGCTGACATGGGCTGGGCCCACAAGTCCAACCAGGGCGTCGGCCGATGCCCTTGGTGGGCCCTCCCAAAGTCGGTTTGCTTCCACCGACCTTGTGCATGTTTCCCACGTGACAAATAATCCAAGACATCCATCTATGTCGGTTCCTAAGGCGGTTTGATCCAATGGTGCTTGGTGGAAGTCACATGGATTGATGACATGGCATTGGAGTAGCCCCTACTCCATCTACCCCTATAAATACCCCCTAGAGATCACCTTAGAGGCATGTATCATAGGAAGAAAGACTACTCTTTGTAGCTTTAGTACATTCATTTTAGTAGAGAGTGAGGAGTCCAAGGAGGAGTCCCGGCCTATCGGGAGTCATCTTCGCGGGCGCCTCGGCGAGCGAGTCTTTTGTAAGTCTTACTTCCGAAGTTTATCTTTGCATTCTTGTTTTGCTCTAGTACTTGAAGTATAAATCTTCGTTACTTGGCATAATTGTTCTACTTTAGTAGATTGCTTGAGGCATTGGCCATGCTTAGAGTAGTGAGATTAGTGTAGACGTGGTGTCTAGGCTATATTGCATCGGTGTGGGCTGCTTGTCCTGACCGCAAGACACCTAGAGCGGGAGGAGTGTGATCCCCGCTAGGCGGAAAGTTCCTTGTAGGTGTTGTAAGCAAGTTAACTACGGTGAAAGCAGGGCTGAGCAGGGTGACGCCTCGGTAGGAGGGGAGGTGGATAACCTCGCTAACTCGATCTGCCGTTTCGTACACCGCCCCCAGTAAAGGGATGGGGCTAAAAACCTTACCTTACGTAGAGTACTAGAACCTGACTTTAGTGTTAGATAAACCTCTCACTACCTATCCTTACCCTTTGATCATCACCTAGCGAGCTTGACCCTAGTTAGTTCACTTCACGTTCCCCGTGGAAAATACGATACCTGGAATACTCCCGGTGAAGGCTACATTGACTACCGTACGCTTGCGGTATATCCGTTTGCCACACGGTGTCAACAATTATCCCTAGTCATACCTGTACTGCGGGATTCAAAGTGTCTACCAAAAGACTTTGGGAAGTTGGGGATGGAACAGCACAAAGTAGAGCTCCCTTTTTTCTTCAGTCCTGTCACTTGGAGTTTTTATAATATTTTTGCAAAGAAAACTTAGCTTACCCTTCTCCATCATGTAGCACACTCGAATCACTCATTATATGTGGTATTTGTGGAACTCACCGAGGCATGTATGATGTATGCCTTAAGCTCTATTCTATAAAGGCTTATATGGAGTTAAGGTATTTCAAGGAATAGCATTCTTACCTTGTGTATGTTGCTTGGTCAAAACGGGATCCCTCGGGGGAGTTCCATACCCATAGATCAAGATGTGCATGTGTGTGGTATATTTGGTGGCTAATCCTATTTCTACTTTGCTCTTTTGATCACGCTTCTTTCTTTTGAGATAATAAAAACTTTTCAAAAATCCATGGGCTATCATTTATTCTTTCTTTCTGGGGATATTTATTCTTTTGTTTCCCCTTTCTTCTTTCTTATTTTTTTCTTCTTCTTTTTTCTCTTTTTTTTTTCAATCTTTGAATCTTGCATAGCCTCATGTACTGACAATAAATAAGAAACTTTGACTAAGAGATAATACAAGCCCTGGAGCATTTATTTAAGATCCTATTGATGAATGCATCTTCTCCCGTGTGTAGGAGATAGATGATGGTGGAAAAAGCATGTTGGTGCGTACTCCCAGTGTAGGAGCAGCAGAAATATATCTGGGTGTAAGTGATCTTGATCTTAATGGTTACGACACTCCTCTCGACAAGGATCTCACACGGTTTGACCAAACTCAACACAAAGCAGTAGCCTATGTGCTAGTTTTAAACTTTATCGACGAGGCTCTATAGGCATTTATTACTACAGAGGAGAAGTATAGCTAATAATTTTAAATTTTTGAAAAGAAAATCTCCAAATGATTAGACATTAGAAAGCAGAGGTTCTCATGATTCATACTATCTCACTTTCCACAACAACCTAAGCAATATGGGGTCCCTAAAAAAAGAGTTCCCAACAGCAACAGGAATTCCCAGGAATTATCATGGTGTGAGTCTATCTTGAGATCATGATTAAAATAGTTTTACCTTTTCTCAGGATTAAAGATCTTAAGCATTTTTAAGTAAGGATATAAAAGCGTAACGAAATAGAGCGAAAAAGAAACTATTTTATAACATAGGGGTGTAACACCTCGGTGTTAAGCTTGCATTAGGCCGCAATTAATTAACTTAATCCTTCATCAAGCATGGCATAAGCATCAAGTCAAAACCCTAGCCTTGCATCTTGTCATTTCATGTGTTTTGCTCTTTAATCTTTATTGCTTAATTATGCTTGTTAATTAGTTAATTAATTGCCTTGCAAACAACTTGATCAAGTTTAGATTCACCTGCCCAGCAATTTGAAAAGTTTTAATAAAATTTATTGCAAAAGATTTGGTGCATTTTGGAGCAAAAAAGAAAATAAATTGGAAAATTCCCTTTTTATACCCTAATTTCAAAATGAATTTGTATTTCAAAATCTATTCAGAATTTCAAGATGAGCCTTAAATGAAAGTTGTTCAGTTTTAAATTCTCTACAACTTTTATTTTTGGCACTTTTCCTGAAAATACTTTGAAATGGGTCAAAAGAGGCATTTTGGTCAGTTTGGTTAGAATTCAAAAATTCAAAAAAAAAAAAAAGGGAAAAAAATCTCGGCGCAAACGGCGGGGCGAATTTCGCCCAGCCGGCCCCGGGCCCTCCCGCGCCGCGCCAGGCGGGGCCGCCGGCCGCGTCGGCCGATCAAGGGCAGGAAGCGGTGCCGCGCCACGCGCCCGCCGTCGCTCGCGCCGCCGCCGCCAAGTGGCCGGGCGAGCCGAGCCAGCAGGGCCCCCGCCGGCGCCTTCACCCGAGCACTCGCCAAATGTGGAAACGGCACACTTCCCATTCCACACTCGCTTCGCCGCGCCCTACGCTTTCGCTCTCGCTCTCCACTCGCGCGCCAGCGCCCTTTCCGGCGCGCCCATGGCAAAAAGCCATATCCTCCTTGCGTGCGCTCGGCTTCACCGCCAGCGGCTCCACGGTCTCGCCACGCCTCCCGCACCCGTACGGGCCACCCGGCGCCGTTGCTCCGCCTTGGTAAGGGTCAACGGCCGAGCCGCACCGGTCTCGCCATGGCGGGCTCCACTTCCTGCGCCGCGCAGCGCCACCACCCCCTCACTTCTCCCTTTTCCTCTAGCCGCCGCACCATACCCGTAGAGCATCAATCGAACCCCACCGATTCAATCGAGGCAATGCGCGCCCTAGCCACCGTCGACACCGCGCTCGCCGTCGTTTTCCTCTTCGCCATGCTTGGCCGGGCCTCTGGCGCCGCTAATTCCGCCGCCAAAACCTAGGTCGGCTCGCCGTGGCTCGCGAAGTAGTCGCGCCTTCACCGCACCACGCCACCGCCTGGCTCGCCGCCACCGCGCCTCCAACCGCCGTGTGTCGCCCATCACCGCCACCCGTAGCCGACACGATTCCCGCCGCCACCAGCGCACAACCCCGTCACCGGGTCGCGCTCGCCGCACGGGGAGCACGCCGCAGGTGCTACCCTCGCCGCCGGCGAAGCTCGTCGCCGGCGAGCTAGCGCCGCCGGTGCACGCTCCCTCACTTTCGGCCGGCCGGGCCGATGGGCCCGTGGACCAGTGGGGTCCCGCGGCCAGTGGCTCACGGTCCACTGGACCGAGTCCATGGAGGCCAGGGGCTTCCCCTTTTTCTTTTTATTGTTTTTCCGTAAAAAATCGATTTTTATGCTTTTGAAATTATAGCTGGTGCAAATGGACTCCAAATCTGATGAGACTTGTTTTGTTAAGTTCATATTGAGTAGATCTATCATGTAAAATTATGAGATGTATTTTTGGTGAACATTTTCTGTGTAGATTTATTTAATTCTTGAAATAGCTGAAAACTGAGTAAATGCACAATAAATAAAATATTGCTCAGAAAAATGTAATTCCTGTTTTGCTAGACTTGTTATGTGATATAGTTTCTGAGAAAAATATATGGCATGCAGTTACTGTACAAAAATATTGGAATATGATTTAATTTAATTTCTGGGCTGATTCTTGTATGATTTTTAATAAATAAATTATAAGGAATTAGGCCCTGGTAATTTTTGGTGACTGTTCTTATGCTAAGTAGGTATAGATAAAAATATGAAATCTGTTGTTTAACACTTTTCATAGTGCAAAGTTGTTAAATGTGCTTTTCTGGCCAGTAGCTTCATCTTTTTGTGTAGTCTGTTGTACTTGGTAAAATGAGATAAAAATTTTATCATGGCTCTGTTATAGCATAGTGTAGCTCCTGTAATTTTTGTAGAATTTTTCTGAACTGTCTAGACAGAGGTCACAGTTCAAGCCTATTTATTCACATGAAATGATAAGTAATTGAACTAAATGATTTAATGGCTTTTGTATCAATTCTTGTGCTTTTTCAATTATGTTATGCTTGCTGGTCATGCATTGGAGCACCATGTCTGAAGTGTGATACTTGCTATGAGTTAGTAGTAGTACTTCTTGTATACATGTCATGTGTGCACATGCGTGTGTACTCCAAGACGCCACTCTTCTTATGCACTTCTCTAAGTGTTTAGAGAAGAGATATGCACATACTCAGTAAATGAGTTAAGTTGTAGTAGAAAAGGAGATATGCACCTATTCTGTCAAATAATTTATTAATCATCTTCATCCATGATCATCATACGTTGTGCATTCATGATACTTATGCACGTGCATCGCATCATACAAGGTTCGCAAGAGGACCTCCCTTTTCGGAAATCGAGGAGAATCGTCCGGGAGGAACCTCAGCAAGAAGTGCCGCAAGAGGAAGGAGAAGAGGAGGAGCTTCGGAGTGTCCGGACCACCGCTGCGTCGATTTTTGTGCAAGGCAAGCACCGGAGCATTTACTTACCTATGCTTTCTAACAGTCTAATTATGCTTTATGATTGTTGCATTAAGTATAGGAGTTGTGTGACACCGTTCTTTGCATTATATCCTTGCTTTACCATTGATTATCCTACCTTGATACACCCCTCGCTAGTCTAGGGCGAGTTTTATGCTTAGCTTGCTTAGACGGTAGAAGTCGGGTGATTTTGTTATCCGCGAGATAGGTGGTTACCTATGATTGATGGAAAAGCTTATGTTGATATCATCCGGATAATGGCTATGGTTGATAATTGGAGACCGGACGGAGTCTTGTGGGGTTGTTGGACCATAGTGATTCCGTGCGTGTCGATTAAGGACCGCACCGTTGTTGTACCGCAAGTCATGTTGAACGCATGCCTCATGTTTAGCCGGGCCGGATAAGTCGTTCCGACCGCGAAGCCCAACACTATCCGGGCCGATTCTCGGCCCGTTCGCACCGTATTGGAGATGGATGGGGGACCACGGGGGGCGCGAAGAGTAAGTCCGAGGTCAAGCATGGCTGGCTAAGGCGATCGGGCGGTCCCCGGGCACGGTGGTTCCATGCGAGTCCGCGTGCTTGTCTTCTGGATACGTGCCATGGTGACCAGTAGCTCACTTTAGCGGGTGAGTGTGGTTTGCATGAGGAATACCCCCCGAGCTCGGTAGTAATCGATTCGAATCGCCATCGTTCTGGACGGTGAACACTTGACTTGAGCCGCACCATCGTAGTAATGATTATGGAATGTGGTTAATGATGATGATGGGTTAAGCTGATGTATATAATTATGGATACTACTTATTTGCTTAATCATGATTAAATGTTATAATGATGCTTAGTATAGGTGCTCACCTAGCATAAATAGGAATGATTAAGCTGAGCTATTACTTTAAATGTTACTACTTTTTATGCAAAATGAGTCGAGCTACCCCCGATAAAGCCTGTCATCTTCCTTGGAGTCTTTTACTTTTGAGTCAGTCGGGTAAGTCTAGCTGAGTACATTCTCGTACTCAGGGTTTTTCCCGCTTGTTGTTTGTGCAGACGGGCATACCTACCACGGGTATTGCGAGACTGTCTTTTCCGATGGATTAGAAGACCTTGGGCAAGGTTAATCTTAATATTCTCCCCAACTGCTTTTGATGGATTGACTATGGAGCTGGCACTGTATTACTCCTAAATGTGTGAGTTGGGTTGAGCTTCTAAAACTACTTTACTTCCGCTATTTGAATTTGAAGACTCGGTTTGTAATAACTTTATTTTCCGCACTCTGATGTTGTTAACTATTTGTGAAATGTTATAACATGCGAATGGTGACGCTAAACCCGTACGATCTTGGTTGACGATGTTTGGTTTGAAATCCTTCGAGATTTCCGGACTACCGGGTTTATAACGGCTTAAGTGTGACAATTGCTTGCTTACCGAGTGATTTTTCACTTATGCTTTTATAAATTGGTCGGTTCTGTTACATCATGTACCAGAGGACATTGTCATAGAGAAGTCTAAACAAATGAGCTAATACAGGAACAACCCTTTGGTGCTACTCCTCTCCTCCAGTAAATCTCGTTCCGTCTTCCTACTCGACGTCTTGCTAATAACAGGTGCTCCTTGTCCCTGTACTGCAGCTTTATTTTGAGATGACAGCAAATGAAATGTTGAGCTAGGAAACCAAACAACTGGCAGGAGGGCGTGGTGCAAGCTAATAGAGCGATGTGATCCCTAGCTGGCAACGTATCTTGGCCTTTGGAGGTCAGAAGAGGTGGTTAAATTTCCGACACCACCCATGCCTAGTCAATCAAGGGATCGCCATTTTTGTCAAAAAAAAAAATCAAGGCATCGCCATATGATGACACTGGTAAGACACTGGAAACGCAGAGCAATTGGATGATTTTCCTCTCCAAAGCATAGCTACTGAACACAGCTATTGGTTTCCATCTCCATGGCCTCATATCATCTGTCATGGCATGCATGACCTGCCTTTTATAGTCGCGTGCACTAGTAGTCATTTAACAATATATGGTTACATCGAACCATAGCCAACCACACATAAATAATTCATCAACCACCCCATCATCATCATCATCATCATTATCATCATTATTATTATTATTGTTGTTGTTGTTGTTGTTATTATTATTATTATTATTATTATTATTATTATTATTATTATTATTATTATTATTATTATTATTATTTATTATTATTATTATTATTGTTGTTGTTGTTTATTATTATTATTATTATTATTATTATTATTATTATTAATCATAATCATCATCATCATCATCATCATCATCATCATTATTATTATTATTAATTTAAGTCCTACAACATAAAAGGACTGGCATATATAAGTACTACTCCCTCCATAGTCATAAAACTTGACATTTTGGACAAAGTTTATGTGAAACATTGAGAATATAAACTATCAATAACTTTTAAAATATTTAGTTTAAAAAGGTGAAACTTATATGTATAGATTCACCTTGAAACCCACTTTTATAAAAAAGTAATTTTATTTTAAGTTTTCTTATATATTTTAATAAAAATAATAGATAAAGTTAGGTTTTGAAGACCATGCCCTTGTCTAAAATGTCAAGTTTTATGAGTATGGATTAGTATTATATTAGTAATTAGACATCTCAAAGTGCACCACAAGAGGACAAAAAAATAGGACTATCTCGGAGGTCCTGCAAGATAGAGCTTGGATCAGAGACATTGCCCTTGACCTCAACAATGGTCTAGTATCGGAGTTCTTTAGCCTTTAGGAGGTATTACAGTCCATAATTTGAACCTTGGTAGCATGGAGGAGGATAGCATCATCTGGATTTTGGATGAATCTGGAACCTACACTACATAGTCCGCCTACACCATCCAATTTGGGGGTTGCATTGCCTCAAACTTCCAACATTTAATCTGGAAAGCTTGGGCGCCTAAAAAATGTAAGTTCTTCTTGTGGCTTCTCTTGCAAGATAGACTTTAGACAGCGGCACGCTTACAAGCGAGAGGATGGGAGAACAACTATTTTTGTGGGCTTTGCATTCGAAACCTGGAGACCACCTGACATCTTTTTGTGGAATGCCCAATTGCCAGGACCATTTGGGAGCGGATGGCTAACTAGAGCGGCTGTGAAAAGCTACAGCCTTCACGCTGGACTGATGCCGTAGATGTTGGGGAGTGGTTCTGGTTCCTTTCAGTGATTGATGGAGGGACCAAAATGGCACAAAACTTAGCAATCCTCGCCTTATGGATAATTTGGAACCAACAAAACGTGGCAGTTTTCAATCAGACTCAGTGCACGGTGCTATCTTCGTTCTCCAAAATCAAATATGATAGTTCAGTTTGGGCTAGAGCTAGGGGCAAATCCATTAAGCCCATTTTTGTTGTTTCAATGTTAGGGAGTAATTAGTTAAGAACCTTCACCTTCTATGGTGGTCTGCTATAGGGAGTGCGCCCCTCGCGTATTTGATGTAATTATATTCCCTTTTTATTAATATATGCCGGGCAACCGGATCTTTTAAAAAAAGGACATCTCAATGCGCCTCATTCATTTTATCTCATCATTTTTTTGGTATTTCTAATAATGTATCTATTGGCGCCATTGTTTTTCCTGATTCCTTGGAAATTGACATTTCCATGCTTCCAAATAAATGATACTCTCTCTATTGTTGTCCTAGCTATTTATGTCCGTAAGGCACGTGGATCTTAATGCATATCGAGCTCTTTGTATTGTTCATACAGTAGTCTACTACTAATTGAGATGGTACCCTCATACAACTAGGGAACGTGGATCTTAATGCATATCGAGCTCTTAATGCATATCGAGCACGTGGATCAAGGATGAACTTGAGATGGTACAGCAAAATTGTTCTCTGGAGCTCGATTGACTTCCATCTAGGGAACACACATGCTTCAATTACCCTCATACAACTAGGGAACGTGCATGACTTGTGATTGCTGTCTTGCTGACTTGCCTCATCAGTTGGTAGGTCACGAACATGCCATAGAACTTGCACACGCGCATACAGCCCCAAATTAAAGAAATGAAGGTGCCTGAATTTCTCGTTTGACTAGACCTCTGCTACAAGATAAAGGGCTAACGGCCAGTCAAATGTCGAGGCAGAATAACTATGGATGCATGCAGTAGTTCGATTCAGGTTCATGACCAATATGTCCCTGGTTCCTAATTTCCTGTACGAGCCAGCGACTCGGCCGTGCCCTATTCCATCGTCCATGAGCAACATACCATTTTCCGTCAATAATAGCACAGCTTAAATTTCCAATGCCTCCAATTCCTAGACTACACTGCACCAATTAATAGGAACCTCCTGACGAGTGAAGAATGCAGACACTTCTGGCTACACCCCCACATCCTGTTTAACTCACATAGTAATCCGGAATTATGCTGCCTTTGAATTGTGTGCAAAGTGAATACAGGGCCAGTACATAGAACTCGGAGCTTATATGACAGCAGGTGTACGTGTGCTCTCACCTGGCTGCTCCCTCGCATATCATTGAATACATAGTATAAGAAGCAGAGGACAAGTGATTATGAAGGTGAGGATTGTACCTGCAGGCTTCATTCAGACTAGGACGAATAAATGAATTCTGTTTTCTGTGACCTGTTTCGTCATGCTCCTATGATTTACTGATGGTGCATATCTTGTTTGCAGGGGACCCAAAGATTAAAAAATTATGATCCGTTAACTCTTTTTGTTTTAAATAAAGACATTGCTTCCATCTTAAAAGCATCTTATAAAAAGCTACACTGGTACAACAATACCAACTGTTATTTTGCAAGTAATATTAAAGGATATACTAAGGATCATCTCGCTCATTAGATTGACATAAAAGGAAAAAGTTAAGAGAAATTTTACGGCGCTTGGAAATAATATGAGCCATTCATCTCTTTAGATCGGATGGTTTAAAAATAGGTGGAACCAAGTGAAAGGAACTTAAGTTGTGTGTCGGAACTAAAACCACGTAGACCCAGAACTAGCTTCTAATTAAATTTGAAGGGTGTATTTTTACGCCGTACTCACCACCACCCTTTCTTCCTCAGAGCCGGCGGGCTGCGCCTAGCTGGTCTTGTTGTGCAGAGCTTGCTCTAGTAAGCAGACACTGCTGACACTCATCTGTCCTTGGTAAGCCTTGGTGAGGATTCTCGTGCCCCTGCGACCTCCTTATCTCCTCAATCTTGCTCCATATCTTCGAAACAAAGCCCTTCCAGAAATTCGGCCATACGCGGCAATTCGCGCCGATGCCGCCAGCCTCGGCAAATACGAGGCACATCATCGACGCAAGCAGCTGGCCGTGTGCGTGCTCTGTTTTGCTCTATCCGTTGCTTGCATAGTGATGTCACCTTGTTATCATGCCTACGCAGTATACATAGTTACATACTCTGAAGAAGCATCTAGCTTGTTGCGTAGGACGATGAGAACTTGCAGGCAACCCCCTCCCTCCTCCAAGCATCGCGATTAGCAGATGACGGGACGGGGCGATGGGGCGGAGGCCGAAAGCGCGAGGGCGGAGGCCGAGGGCAGCCGCACGGGGTGCTGGATGCGGGCGTTGACAGCATCATCAGTTCATCACGATTCACGCGTCGGATCTTTCACATTCGAAGCTCACCGCCGCGTCGAGTTCGCGGTGGGGCGAGGTAAGATCGTGGGGTGGGTCTGTTGGGCTGCCTAAACTACCCCTAATTACTTTTCCGGCTCCAAATAATTTTTTAGGGAGGAACCAGTAGTTCCACCCAAACACCGTAACAAAGCTCAAAAGTTAAAGGTAGTCTAACTTAATGTGAGACATCCATTTGTGTTAATCCAAAGGTCGCCCATTGCTGTCTTTCATGCAGAATGAGTTAAAGCAATGTCAAATGTGCAGAGCCCGGTTCTAGGATATACACATGTCACAACAGTTTGATTACAAGATAGATTGGAACGCATGATGAGATTATTTTGAATAACCGACCCTGTAAGTTGTCTAACTGACTGTGCAACAAGCTATGTGTCCTTATGTACCGACTAATCTCTTGAAAAAAAACAGAAAAATTATACTGAAAAAAAGAGAAGAGAGGAAAAGGTTTATTAGAAGGTGTCAACCGAAAATGGATGGATGCAGTGGCACTGAACAATGTGCGAGATTGATCAGTAAAACAAAATGGACTGATTGGTTGTAATAACCTAACCCACTAGCCCCCGAAGGCAAAAATGGATTCGAGGAGTTATGTGTAACTCTAACAATGGAAGGCTATGGATAGTAGGAGTTGCCTAACACCTACGCATGCTGCTAGTAATAATCTCTGACTTGCATGCTAGGAAAGAATGATGAGTTAGAATACGAGAACAGTGAAATTGGTTTGCCGAAAAAATAAAATTTCTGACACCTCCCAAGTCAATATCCTTGGTGTGACGCTGCAAACGT
This sequence comes from Chrysopogon serrulatus, assembly GCA_015844335.1. NCBI lineage: Eukaryota > Viridiplantae > Streptophyta > Magnoliopsida > Poales > Poaceae > Chrysopogon > Chrysopogon serrulatus. Next base: position 29,295 of record JADLZL010004294.1, read on the forward strand.
TGCACGCACGACCAGGACGACTCTTGGCAAATTGATCGATCGTGCCGGGTTGCACATGTCTGCATTTGTATTTGTAGTCTTCTTGATAGGCCGATCACACAGAACGGCACGTCTAAAATTCATCAGCTGCACACTGCCAAAATATAAAGTAGTAGTAAGTAATATCTAAGATAATCTGGCTACTAGCAAAATATAAAAATAAGCACAGAAAATCAAGTCGGTTTTTAATTTGTAGAAGACTGCATTTATTATTACAAAGCTTCAAAGACAAACACATATCGTTGTCCCAGTATTTTTTTTCTAGAAAACCTTACTCAGTGCCAATCATTACCACGTGCTCAATGCCAACAAAACCATTGCAAGCCAAGAAAAAGGTCATATGTTGATGTTTATAAATTATATTCACAACATAACATTGAGTTGTGGAAAAATTGTAACACTAGCAATGAACTACGAATTGTAACACCAGCAACAGGCCTACACACCCTACAGCTCCAGTGAAGTCATCCTGTGTACGTATACACGGGCTGTCGCTATTTTGATGCAATGGTCTAAAGTTTAGTTTACATCTTGAGGTTCAAATCAAGTTATTTTAAGTACTGTAAGGTTTGGACAAAATGAAAAGAACCATTAGTTCATTGGAATACACAAGCAACTTCTTAAAACTAAATGAGTTTAGTCCACTACCGAGCTCGGAAGTAGGGAAGGGGTAGAAGGAGAACAAAGCAGAGGATCCTCTGCTTTGTAGAGTCATCGATGACAGGAGCATGAAACCAGCAACTTGATGGTCCTTGGACATGCTGTATTCATATACAGATATCCCATGATTGTGGTTTGGGGTAGCAGCTAAATTCCAAATGCCTCCTAGTCCTAGTCCTGTGACTATATTGGAATGACACCAAGAACACAAATAAATTAATATTGCTCTCAAACCAATTGCCTCTCCTTTAGACATCCCAAAAATTTAGCACTTTGCCTATGTCATTGGGTGCCTCTTTATATAGGCTACTAGAATTTTACAGACTCACACACCACTCTTAGAGAATTGATTAATTCAACATTCTGGATTGCACAAGTCTGCATTTGTATTTGTAGTCTTCTTGACAGGCCGGTCACAGAGAACCGCACGTGTAGCTACAACTACAACTCATCAGTTGCAGATTGCCAGAATATAAAAGTAGTAAGTAATGTCTGAGCTAATCTGGCTACTGGCAGAATATGAAAATAAGCACAGAAAATCAAGTCGACTTTTAATTTGCAGAAGAGGACTGCATCATTACCCTTAACTCCGGAGATGCTTCAAGAAACACATATCCTTCTCCCCTTTTTTCTATATATATATATATGCACACCCAGTCCCCGTTATTCAACACCCCACATTCTACTCATGCCCTCGCTTCCTCGCTGGTGCAAGAAACATCTACTCATTCTAACCTGTCGGCCTCCGATGAAGTGTTCTAGAGGTGCAAGCGAAGTTGAGCAAGCCTATTGTGGTGTGTTCTAGATGTTTGGTGAAATATCTGAACTAGAGGGCACTTATATATATGGATATGTATCCTCTTGTCTCTAACGCTAAAGGAATGCATGCCCAACCTGTTTTGGAGCCTGAACAGCAATCTCAATGTCGAGAAGATGTAAACTATTTGTTGCATTTCATTGACAAGGCCGCCCTGCAGTACAGCTGATGAAGAGCTGCATGCTAAATGTGTATCTTTGTCTTGTATTGATCCTTCTCTTACCAACTGGACGCGGCCCGTCACTGATAACAAAAGAAGTTACCAGCGATGAATTTCAATAAAACATGTCTCTCAGGTCTAAAAATATTAATGTATCAAAACTGGTTAATAAGGAGGACAAGTCTGGACTCCAAATCTACCAGGTCCCGTCCTTTCTCTCATCATCCCATCCCCTCTTCTTTCTCTCATGTACGTCCCCTTCCTCTCTCGTCCCCTTTGCCGCCCCTACTATTTGTCGCCATCGCCACCTCCACTACTGCAAAGGGGGCTTTTAGCCCCGGGCCATAAGGGCTTGTAGTTCCGGCTCCTGAGCCGGGACTAATTAAGGAATCAGGACTAAATGTCCCCCCTTTAGTCCCAGTTCTAATGCCTGCTCCTCCTCTGCCCCTAGCCACAGCGCCGGCTCTAAGGTGGCTACAACTGGCAAGGACTTCCTGATCGAGGAGTAGGCGGCATTCATTACGGCTCCTGGGGGCTCAACGACGGAGGAGTAGGGCTCGTGTAGATCAAGCATCCCCTACTCAAGCCCTCCGACCATGACAAAATGCTGGGTGCTAGGAGCTTTAGTGTTACTTTTTTTGTTGGCTTGTCTCTCAATGATTCTAGAGGCTAACTTGAGATCCCATGGAAGTGACTGATGGATTGGAGTTTCTTTTGGAAGAGATGCCGAGGGTATCGTTATTTCAAACCCAGATAATAGACTTTGTGGGTGGTTATTATACCTCAATTTTTTTAGTTTCTTTCCTGGATAATAGTCTGACTGTATTTGTCTTGAAGTAGTATGGTCATTCAATCTTATTTTGTACATGATTTTGTGAAGCTGTTGCTTTTATGTTTACATCCATCCCTTCCTTGAACATAAGTTCTGGTTCACACGAATTTAAATTGGGTTTGGTTTCAATTTCAGGTGTGTGCATTGGAGTTGAGCAGTTAGGCTATGAACATGCAGTTTGCCATGCTAGGACCATCTCTTCTGTAACTAGTAGCTAGCCTTAATTTTCTTGTGAAATCTTATTTCGTCTTTGGTGCTTGTCAATTGTCACAGTCGTTTTTCCCGTGTTGTAAGATTTTCAGTTTTCTGTTTATTGTTTTGACCTCTTCCCGCTTCCCAAAATGATGCGCTAGGCTACTGGAGTGGTGTCGTTACTAACTGCTTGCTATATTTTGTTGTGGTTATAAATTATAACTTGAGGACTGGACTCTGGCACTCTGCATTTCTGTGTCTAGGAATGGTAAATTATAACTTGAAGGGAAACCTTGCACTATCTATCCCAGTCCCTTTAATTTTTTTTTCTGTTCTTGTTGAGAAATAAGATTTGGGATTAGGATGGACTCTATCAAATTGTATGTGCATTTCTGGATAATGTTGAGTATTCTTCAAAAGAATATTGATTGGAAACTTCTTGATTTCCATTCCTCCACTTTGGATTGCACACTTGAATTATTTATGATCCTCAAGACAACATATCCCATATTTTTAGAAAGGAACTAGAGAAATAAGGCCTTCTGTAGTGTAGTGCCGAAGTGATGCTTGAAATAGCTTTTTGGTTTGTAGGCATTACTTCTAGTGATGCTTGAACATTGCAGCAACCGATGCATGTACAGGAGAAAATGAAAGCGGAGCAAGTAGATTCACCGGTGCTATCTTTATTTTTTAATGGGGAGAAGAGAGATTCTGTACTATGATATGGAAGGGATGGAAGAAAGATGTTGGCTTTGGTTTTTTAATTAATATCATGTGGGTCCGTGGTGTGGCCTTTCAAAGGTGCTGCCAAAAACCTGATTGTGGGGCTCAATTTTTTAAGGCACCACTCGATGCTGTGGACGGCTTAACCGCCACCTACAACATATAGTGACATGACGCCCATCTTCTTCAACACTGGCCTGGACACAAGGTGGACTTCTCAGTCTGACGACGAATCAATTGCACTTACAGGTAAATGGGAGTGAACAATAAATTACCAAAAAATAGAAATTTCTACTATGCTCCAAATAAAATAATTTTATTTCACTAATTAGGCTGTAGATATTAATAGCTTGCAAATACCACAATCAAAATCGAAAGTACCTAAAATACCAGATTCTCCACGCCAACCACCGTAGCAAAGCTCAAAATATAATGCTATAGATATATTTCCGAGCGTCTGGCCGATCATCTGCAGATGGATGAAGCATTGAAGCAGGACTCCATGTTTATGCGGTGTGGAATGAATTACTAGCACGGGGACAGATCGACGAAGTAGGAATTGTATGTGACACTAACAGTGGAAGGTCATACTTCCAGTAATAATTTCTGAGTTGCATGCTAAGAAAGCAAGATGAGTTATAGTGCTAGAACAGTGAAACTGGATCTGGGAGACAATAAAATTTCTGACACCTCCTAGGCCATTATCTTTTCATTGGTATCCTTGCGTTGGTGTGACGCTCGCACACTCTTGGAAAATCGATCCATCATGCCGGGTTGCACATGTCTGCATTTTTACTTTGTAGTCTTCTGCACTGCAATACTTCAAGTAATGCCTGAGCAATCTGGCAACTGGCAGAATATAAAAGTAAGCACAAAATGATGTCGACTTCTAATTTGTAGATCACAGCATTAGTATTACCTTTAACTCTCGAGGTGCTTCGAGAAAGCTTCAAAGATAAAAACAAATACCCTTATTTATTTATATAAATGCCTAGATGCCTCCCTGCAGTACAAGTGTACAAATGATGAAGAGCTGCATGCTAAGTGTGTATCTTCTCCTTGTACTACTCCTTATGACTGTGGCTACAGTTTTCTATTTGGATGTTCTAACGTTACTCTGGGCGTGCTTGTGGGACAGCTTAAAATCATATTCTACGTGAAAAAAAAACCAACAATCCCATTCAAACACCATTGATTATTTTCGATTGTCAAGAGTCCAACAGAGAAGATTGTCTAAGAGGGTCGAAAGGAGAAAAGTCACGAACTGCTTGCACTGCATTTCGTGTTTTTGTACCAGAGACAAGAGGGTCGAAAGGAGAAAAGTATGCGCAGCGCAGTATCGCTAGCCTACCTACTCCTGGTGCACCCCACGACTCGCACCACTGTATCACTAGCGTACCTACTCGTGGTGCACCCCAACGGCCCCACCCACTCGCATGAGGTGGACTGAGCTATATATAGCAGACGAGTAGTGATTCCACATAGCGACAGTGATCCATGGAAGACTCGAATAGGGATGACGCTGGTGTAGGTGACAAAAGCTAAGGATCAGTAAGGGAGCCATCTGGGAGGGCTCCGATGATCTCCGGTGAAGATGGTGCTGTCGTCGTTGAATCCCCGGCCTGGCTGTGTGATTGAGTCAGAAATTCATCGTCGGTTTGCCTTTCCGGTCATCTTTGATCCCTCCTTCTCTGCTAAAGAGTTCTTTCTGCTAATCTCTTTCGGTCGATGCAAGTTTCGCCTTTCCCTCAATTCTGTTGGTTTGGTCCTTTTCTCGGTTCTTGGAGGCTCCCCCCATGGTTTTCGCCTGGTGCAAATTGATGATCGTGTGTTCAGGTTTTCAGTGTGCTCCCGATCTGTTGGCCTCCACATTGTCAAGCTTCGTCATTTTGAGTGTGCAGAGTTCAAGGTCTTCTTTCACCTTTGGCATGATGGTGGCCCAAATTACAAGCTTGAATACCGGAATTGGGAAGCAGAGCAAGCTACTGAATGGACCTCTGTTCTGAGAAGGCGAGGGAAAACTTCTGATGCTGGCCATCAATCTTCGACCACAGTACGTCTCTCAGGTGCAAACTCGGTCCCCATCTCCGGTGATCGCCGTGCCTCGACTTCCATGAATTTTTCAAGTTTCAAAAGCAACAATTTTCCAGCTCGTCCATCAGTCTTTACTCGTCTTAATTTTGTCAATAATGCTCATGTCATTCATTCGGGGACACAGTTAGTGCATCGACCGTTGGCCATCCACCCAGCCGGTATTTTAGGCCCATCCCCTGATTCTCAGCATCGCTCTTGATCCTCAGTCTGTCTGAGATGTCTTAATTCGGCCCATCAACGGCCTGTTTGCCCTGGCCCGTTACGATGCCGTCTCTGCCTCAATGTTGGGCATGATTCAAGGAATTGCACTGTTGCGCCTCGATGTGCGTGCCCTCCTTCCCAACGCGACGCTTCGGCTTCGATGTTCAGCCTCTGACTGGTGGGGCCAGACCTCTCATTTATGCCTCCTTTCGTGATTATTAAACCAAAAACACCGCTCTTTCCCCCCCAAACCCCACCACCGTCCGCTGGAGCCATGCGGCTTGGCGCCTCTCCGCTCCGGAGTTCATCGCCGACGACGATCCTCTATCTCTGGTGCTGCCAGCGACTCCCCCGGCGACCCCCATCTTCGCCTCTCTGGGTGAGTATGCTAAGCACATTCTTGGAATAGCTTGTCCTCCCCCTGTTCTTCATGTCGCCTGGTCTGAGAAAACCCCACTGTCTGCTACAGTACCCTTCTCGAGAGCATCAATGGCATATCGCTTCGTTGATCCCCGGCCGTTCATGCCTCCGAGAGCTCAAAGGGTGATGATCTAGGGTAGGCCAGTCATGTAGCGAGTTGTTATGGGCAGAGTGCAGGAGCACAACAACGACGTCGCCATTGCCGCCATCCATCCTCTTCCCCAGGAGCAGGTTGCCTTTGGGTTCATCCGTGATATCATTTCTGATTTTCTGAATGTTCAGCTTGGTATTGCTACAATCACAGTTCAGCCCTACCCTCATGGCCAAGCTTATCTCAGATTTGCCCGTATGTTTCAGCGTGATCAGATGATTCAGAATAGCCCACACAACCTTGGCAATGGCATGCACATCTCCTTTATCCCCCACAATAAGGCTTGGAACAATAGGACAGTTGTTTTTACACATGAAGTGTGGGTTCTATTGATTGGCCTCAACCTGGACTTGTGGACTAACTCTTTGGTTGACAAAGCTATTTCCCAGTTTGGTAAGCTGATTGTTTGGGAAGAGGATCATGACCACATGGCAACAGTCTTAGTGAAGGCAAGAGTCTCAGAATTGGAATCCATTCCCTGGTTCTTTAACTTTTCTGAAGGAGATGACCATGAGTCTGAATGTTGGACTGTACAATGTGAAATTCTGCTCACTAGACTGCTGGGGGCTCAACCACAAGATGAAGACTTCCCCCCTCTTGATCCGGATGATCTTAATCCAAATAACTTTGAGTACTTTGGCTTTGGACAACCTGGTAATGGGCCTCCTAATCCTCCACCCGGGCCTCAGCTACCAGTGCAGCAGGCTGATGCCCCAAATGCCCATGCCTTGGGCTGGGTTCCCTGGCCTCAAGTCAACAATGCTCAACAACCCCAGCCGGCTCAAGACCCTCCTCTGCCAATGCAGTTTGCAGAAGACCAGCCAGATGATAACCCCCCTCCCCTCATCCCTATTCAGCCAGAGCCTGAACTGGAAGAAATAGTTTTCAACCCAGTTGTCTTTGAGGAACAGTTATCCCCAGTGGACATGTTAGTTCAGAATGAGCAATTCATTACAGTGGATGATCAAACAGACTCTGAGGGGGAAGGAGATAACCATAATCAGGGGTTGCTGCCAATCCCACAAGTGGACATTATTCCCCTCCCTGGTTTTTAGAACATCCAGCCAGTCATCCCCTTACCTGAAGATGAGATTTAGATAGAGGACCTGCTTGGATATGATGCTGCTGCTTTACCTCAGGAGGGTCACTTCAACCAAGATTTGCAGATTGGTATGGTTCAGTTGGATCAGCCTATGGTGGACCCAGTGTTTGGTGGCCTTTCTCCCTTCAAGCCTTCTGCTGAAGCTCTCAGAATTTGGGTAAAATCTTTCTCCACTCCATCCCCTCTTATCACCCCCATCCTTATTCCTGACAATTGGCTGAACTTTTTCACCTTCCTTCTGGTGCAGACCCCCACCTATGATTGGGCTAAAGACTTCCTTTAATCTGAAGCATGGTCCTTCTTTGGAAATGGTGCTGGTACTCTTTTCTCCCTACCACCCTCCTGCCCTATCTATGATCTCTCAGCTTGTGTCAATTTTGAGAGAACCTCCTCTGTTGTTTTAAAGCTCATCGAGGAAGACACCACTGCTGAAGTCAACACCTCAGAAGTTGGTGGCCAAGTCAAGAAAAGAAGAACCCAAGGGAAAAGAAAGGCCCCCATCTCTGAGGATGAAGTCAGAAGGAGCCCAAGACTGAAGAAGCTGAATATGGGTTTCAAGTCAACAGCCTGCAATGACAAGAATTGCTTGGGTTGCTCTGTCACTCCTCCAACCATTTCCCCCAAAGTAATCAAAAACCTGGGGGTTACTTTCTGTGACATCAACCCTAAAGCTCTCTCCATGGCAAAGCTCACTGCACCCTCAAAGAGGAAGTCGACTGTCAAGAAAGCAACTACTGGCAAGAAACAGTCAAAGCCCTCTTCAAAAGAATCAGCTTGTGATGCTGGTTCCTCTGCTGCTCCTCCTAGTCCTTAGTTCCTTAGGGCTAGTCCTTATCCTGTCTTTTGTTTAATCCATGGATACTAGATCTTGGAAGGTTTTAAGTTAGAATGTAAGAGGAATAAACTCTGATAAAAAATGGGATGCTATCAGAGATCGTGTGTCAGATAGTGCTTGTGACTTTGTTTGTCTCATAGGAGACTAAAAAAAAGACTCCATTGATATGCAATTTATTAAGATAATTTGCCCTTCTGCTTTTGACTCTTTTGATTTCTTGCCTCTTTGTTGGTGCATCTGGAGGATCCATTGTCATATGGAAGTCCTCTCTCTTCTCTGGAACAAAGATTTTTCAGAATAATTATTGTATGTCCATACAGTTTTGTTCTAACCTTGATGATGATATTTGGGTTCTCACTAATATATATGCTCCCTATACCTATACTGGAAAGAGAGAATTTTTAAGCTGGTTTAAATCCATCAGAATGCTAGACTCTGTCAAATGGCTCATTGTGGGAGATTTCAATCTGTACAGGTCTCCAGAAGATAGGAATAAGCCTGATCCTAACTATGCTGAGATGTTTCGTTTAATGCAGCTATCAGTGCTCTTGGATTGGTGGAATTACCCCTTAAAGGTAAAAGGTTTACTTGGTCTAATAAGCAACCCTCCCCACTTTTAGAAAGATTGGATTGGTTTTTTACCTCTGCAAACTGGACAACTGCTTACCCCTCTTCATTTGCCTACTCCTTGGTGATGGAAACTTTAGACCATGTTCCATGTATTGTCTCTATCTCCACTAATATTCCAAAGAAGAGCATTTCAGGTTTGAAAACTACTAGATGGAACATCCAGACTTCATGGCCACTGTCCAAGATGGATGGGTTGCACCTGCTCACCTTGTTGACCCAAAGAAAGATCATATCTGCAAAATTCAAAAACTTAAGAAGAGTTCTAAGGCCTTGGCAAAGGCAAATTTCCAACCTCAAGAAGGTTATTAACAATGTGAAGTTAGTCTTATCTTTTCTTTTGTTCATTGAAGAGTTCAGAGATCTATCTATCCCAGAGTGGAATTTCAAAAGCATCCTGGAAGATAAACTAATCTCACTCCTTCATCAGCAACATGTTTACTGGAAGCAGAGGGGGTCCATCAAGTGGGTCACTTTGGGAGATGCCAGCACTAAATTCTTTCATGCCAATGCCACAGTGAAGTATAGAAGAAACTTTATTACTTCTTTGGAAGATAACAGTGGTCATCTGAAGACAGATCATGCTGATAAGGCTGCTCTAATCTGGGATGCTTTTAAAGAGAGACTGGGGATTGCTTCTTTCACTGGAATGCTCTTCAACCTTCCATCACTTCTTCAGGTTCATCAAGATTTTTCATCCTTGGTGCAGCCTTTCCAGAAGACTGAGATTGATAATGTAGTCAAACTTCTACCAATAGATAAGTCCTCTGGACCAGATGGTTTTAACACAGATTTCATCAAAAGATGTTGGTCAGTTATTTGCAGTGATTTCTATAACCTATGCTCAGCTTTCTTCCATGAAGAAGTCAGTCTTCAGTGCTTGAATGGTTCACATATTACTCTGATCCCTAAGCATGATCATGCCTCTAAGGTGTCAGACTACAGGCCCATTTTATTGCTTAATTGCTCCATTAAGATCATTACCAAGCTGTTGGCCAATAGATTGCAGATGGTTATTCCAAAACTTATTCACTCAAATCAGTATGGTTTCATAAGATCCAGATCCATCCAAGACTGTTTGGCTTGGGCCCCTGAATACCAGCATATGTGCCACAAATCCAGAAGGGACATTGTCATTCTCAAGCTTGATTTTGAGAAAGCTTTTGACAAGGTAGAGCATGAGTTTATGATACAAATTATGCAGAATAAAGGCTTTCCTAATAAATGGATCACTTGGATGAAAATGATCTTTAGCTCAGGCACTTCAGCAGCTTTGCTGAATGGTGTTCTTGGTAAAGTCTTCCACTGTAGGAGGGGTGTAAGACAGGGAGATCCCCTATCCCCTCTTCTTTTTGTTCTAGCAGCTGATTTCCTTCAGACCATCTTAAACAAAACTCAACAGCATGGCCTTATTAACCTGCCCATTCCAACCCATGACCAGGCCTACCCTATCTTGCAATATGCAGATGACACCTTGATTTTCATGCAAGCAGATGCAAGATAACTCTTCTTCCTTAAAGCTATCCTTAACTCCTTTGCTGAATCATCAGGTCTGAGGGTGAATTACAGTAAATCGATGATGGTTCCCATCAACATCAGTGATGAAAAGTTTCAGTTACTGGTAGAGACTTTTGGATGCTCGAAGGGTACCTTACCTTTTCCCTATCTTGGACTTCCCTTAAGCTTAACCAAGCCTACAGTGGCAGACTACTGGCCCATGGTTAACAAATGTGAAAGACGGTTGTCTTCTATATCAACTTTCCTTAGCCAAGCTGGCAGATTACAGATGACAAATGCAGTACTCTCAACCCTACCTACCTTTACAATGTGCACTTTTCGACTTCCAAAAACTGTTATCAAGCAGATAGACAAGTATAGAAAACATTATCTTTGGAGAGGTGCAGACTTAAATAGTAAGAAGCCATCTAAAGCAGCCTGGGAATTGGTCTGTATCCCAAAGGAACAAGGTGGATTGGATGTGCTCAACCTCTATACTCAGAATGAAAGCCTTCTGACAAAGCATCTCCATAAATTTTATAATAAAGTGGATATTCCTTGCGTTCATCTGATTTGGCAAACTTACTACTCCAATGGCTCCTTACCTGGTGGCACAATGAGAGGCTCCTTTTGGTGGCGAGATGTTCTTAAAGCCATAACCTCTGTCAAAGGTATGGCAATGGTTACAGTGTCTAATGGGTCGACATGCCTTTTTTGGTCTGATCTCTGGAATGGCACTCTGTTAAGCACTCAATTTCCTGAGCTATTGTCCTTTGCTAAGAGCCCCATTATCACTGTCCAAGCACTCTTTCTGGCTGATGATCTGACTGAACTCTTCTACCTGCCTCTATCGTCTGAAGCCTTTGAACAATTTCAGCGGTTGGTCTTCCTGATAGAAGATTACCCTTTACAACAAGGTTCAGACACCTGGTCTTACATCTGGGGTTCAAACTTATTCTTCACCAAAAAAGCATACTTACATTTATGTGGAACTAGTCCGACTCATGATATCTATTCTTGGTTATGGAAGTCTTATTGTTAGCCTAAACGACAATTCTTTTTCTGGTTATTTCTCAAGGACAGACTGAGTACCAGAGATATACTACAAAGGCGATCTATGCAGCTGGACAGTTATAATTGTGTTCTTTGCAACTTAAACACCCTTGAAACCCTGGAACATCTCTTCTTCCACTGCCCGTTTGCCATGGCCTGCTGGAACATGATTGGTTTAGCTCAGGTGATTCAGGCTGACCCCCTCCAGACGTTTACAGCTTTCAGAGACAATATTAGACAACCTTTCTTCATGGAGATTATTATTTCTATGTGCTGGGCGATCTGGTCCTCCAGAAATGATCTTATTTTCAGGGGCATTCAGCATTCTTTACAAGGTTCCAAGCTTACCTTCAAAAGAGAGTTAGCCTTAGTTAAGCTAAGAGCTAAGAACAGTTACCAACCTTTATTAGATTTATGGCTGCTCAGCTTTGTATAATTGTAATGATTTTCTTTCTCTCCTTCTTTGTTTCATGAGAAACAGCTCAGACTTGTTGTATTTTCTTTTGTCAATATTTAATAAAAGCCCAGTAGGGGAAGACCCCTCCTGTTTACCTCAAAAAACAATCGTATTTTATATATTTATAAATATGTAATCCAATTTGATGTCGAGATGGTTTCATGTGATACTGATATGAAATGACGCAAATAGTTTCTAGTTGTACAACTTTCTATTTAACAAAAAAAATGTTACCATAATTGCGTTGAGCTAGTATTCAATTAATAAATAATGTTCATCAAACTCAGGGGTGTACGTCATGTCATTTAAGTTTACCCTTGGGATAGGAAAAATCTATGAGCAATAAATCAACAGGGCCAAGCACCTTTAGATCACAGCTTATCAGAAAATCATGATCTGATGAAACTCGATTCACCAAATAAACAAGACCCTAATCAGAAGTGCACTATTCTGCAGTGTCTGTGAGGACAAGGTAATCGAAGGCTGTGTTATGAATCAACTTTTAATCATGATATTTTTTTTACCATTGATTTCTTTACTGAAGGGCACCGTTTCATGCAACCTCAAATCAAATGCTGAGACGGCTTTATGTTTGAACCCTATACGTTCACAACTGAGGTGCACACAAGTCGCAATGTCTGTCCTGTTCCTTCAATTGTTTTTCTGTTCTAGCTGAGAACTAAGATTGTAATATTGCGGTGGACTCGCTGTGTATGAAATTGTACATGTATTGGTGGGATAATAATGTAAATAATTCTTATTCAAAGAATGTTGATAGCAAACTTCTGGAGTTTATCTTCTTTATTTCGGATTTTTACTGCTGCAAATGTGAGGTACTAGCCAATCATCTGAAGATGGATGGAGCTGTACTCCAAGGTGTGCAGCATGGAATGACTCACTGGTGCAGACGCAGAGCGAGGAAGTAGGAAAACAGGTAGAAGCAGGACATAGCAGAGGAGTCACTAACCAGAGGATGATACCCTGTAAGTACTTGGTAGTGCTTGGACATACTGTATTATACTGTTGTCCTAAGAAAGTGCTTGGAAGCAGCAATTAAATTCCAAATGCCTCCTGGTCCCATACCTACTACCCTCAGACCAGTTTTTACTCATTTAGAGATCTCACCGACTTATGGCTTTGTCATGAATCAGAGTTTCTAGCAGCCGGCAATTACACTTTTTTTAATTTTATGTCCGCTAGAAACACAACTTCGCTTGTAGTGATGTCTGTTGTAGCCAATTCTTCCTCTGCCTTTTCTTCCTCTGCTTTTTCTTCTTATAAAAGTTGCAGCCCGTGCAACTAGGCCCCGCTGCTGCGGCCAGTGGCCGCCGGCCGCGCTGCCCACGATCCACCCCCGCTGCTCATTCACGTCTCGCCATCCACCCCCGCCGCTAGGTATACTTGGTATGCTTGGACATACTTTGTACTCCGTGCTAGTAGCAAGGTGGTGCTTGACATTATTTAGTCATGGCATGTGATCCTTCTTAAAGTGGAATTGCCGTCGCCCTTTGGCCCTATCAGCTGCAAATACTCAACATGCTAGGCTATCAGGCGTCAAAAACGCATGGTCGGCTATCTATAAGACTGTCCACAGCGTGTGAAGGGTGCCAAAAAAAATTTCAGCCTGCCATCTAGTACCGATGCTTCAGCTCTTCTATGCCCATAGTGTGAACACCGGTGCTTTCTACTGTACGTGGACCCTAGTCAGACTTGTATCAGATACACTATCTTGCATGAGAAAGCAATAGTACCAGCCAAGAAACATTTCTTTACTCTCTCGGCATCGAGGCAGGAACATGATCCGGTGCTGACTTCTTTTTGCAACTTAGCATCGCCTACAACGGTGGGCACCGATGCTTCGACATTCTCACTCCTCCTTCAGCATCGCAAAAAACCAACGTTGTGGCCAGTCTAAGAGGAGCTCAAGGAATGGGCAATATAATGAGCCGTGTGTAGCTTGCATGAAGAAAGACATGTCTCCATCAGCGAAACGAAACATCCACTAGCAGCTCCCTTACTCTGCATGTTTGCGGAGAGAGATTGAAAAGTCATGTAGCAGTTCGTTTGTATTTGGTAAATATTGTTCAATCGTTGCACAATTAGGCTCAAAAGATTCGTCTCGTAATTTACAACCAAACCATGTAATTAGTTATTTTTTTACTAACATTTAATGCTCCATATATAGGGTAGAAATTGATGTGATGGAGAGAGATTGAAAAGTCCTGTAGCATTTCGTTTGTATGTGGCAAATATTGTCCAATCATGTCCCAACTAGGCTCAAAAGATTCGTCTCGTGATATACAACTAAACTGTGTAATTAGTTATTTTTTATACTTATATTTAATACTCTTTACATGTGGGTACAAATTGATGTGATGGAGAGAGAGTGAAAAAATTTGGAAGTTGGAGGGGGAAGTGAACAAGGCCCTAGGCTAGGCAGGCATGGGAGGTGTCAGAGAATTTGTGATGATGAGATCGCGGCGTGGTGCCTCGGCCTGTCTTCTGAGTGACGACGTGACTTCTGGACAGTTCGCTGAATGTGGAACAGCTGCAAGTCCCTCCAACCGGCTGCAGCTATGCAGCCGTAGCTGTGGCTGCAGAAGGCAAAGCAATTTATGCTGTAGCTTAACAGCACTTAGCTGCAGGCTGCAGCACAGCCGGCAGCCGATCAGTGTTTGACTGCTGTCTAATTTATCACCCGAAGCTGCTGCACGGGAACAGTGTTTCTTCTCCCACACTTCAATCAGCGGCAGCTGCTGTGGCTGCTGCTGTGGCTGTAAAAAGAGTTGTTCCTAGCAGACTGACTATTGTCAGTAAAAAAAGGTAAATTAATTTCACAATCTACTCCCTCCGTCCCATTGAGAATGTCGTCCGGGAAACGTGTTTGTGAGGGGGACACGGTTTTCCAACGACAAAGTTCATGGGACGGAGGGAGTACACTTCATTTTGCAAGAGATGAATCCTCGTTTTCGAAATAAAGGATCCATGTGAAAATCGATTGACGTATATATAAGTGAGTCAGTTGCAAGAGGTTGATTATTCCCAAGCACCACCTATATGCTATCCACCCATGTCGCACACTGTTCTGGTCCTTCATCTGCATTGGCAAGCTACTCCACACATTTGTACCCTCATATATTCTATGTATATATATTTTTTAGTTTGCAATCAGAGCAAAACTTCCTGAACCAGCGCTGCCATCTATTGCTACCATCTATTCAATAAGGAAGAAGAAATAATTAATGATTTCTCCTGAAGGAGCACAAGCAATCTTAATAGTTTTTTTGTTTGCAACATGATATCGAAGCTTACAATGAAGTTTCGTTTGCTGTGAAACCAGTACCGTCCATTATTGAAGGCCTATTTGTTGGGTATACCCTGTCAGTCGGCTCTGCACCAAGTCACTATAGCTAGTACTAATCCAAGTCAATCAGAAACCAGGGATAGATGCCTGGCCAGGCTAGCTTGGCTGGCTCACAACCAAATAGGCGCAGTGTCCTTCCTCATGCATGGAGTTCTTTTTTTTTTTCCACGTGAGAAACATC
>JADLZL010004295.1:0-155636 GCA_015844335.1 Chrysopogon serrulatus
TTTGTATAAATATTTGTAGCGAGCAGAAGATAAATTATCAGCACTTAAGAAAGTTTATTAGGTGTCGCTTTAGAATGATATTGTAACACGATGTTGACGGAAATGATGCTTGCTTTTCTCTAGTGCCTAGCCATGGAGTAGGAAACCACCCAGAAAACGCAGGTATTGGGTTTGATCGGCCAACAAATCCGCGATGGCATGGGCTAGGTTTCTCCATAGGCCTTGTTCAGATCAAAAGTTTATTCAACCGGAACTTCTATAACACTTTCGTTTGTATTTGATAAATATTGTCCAATCGTGGCCCAACTAGGCTCAAAAGATTCATCTCGTGATTTACAACTAAACTGTGTAATTAGTTATTTTTTTACTTATATTTAATGCTCCATGTATACGGATATAAATTGATGTGATGGAGAGAGTGTGGAAAAACTTGTAACTTGCGCACGAACTAAACAAGGTCATAGATTCGTGAAACACGACTTGCAGGTGCAATTCGTCAAAAATATTATAATATATATACTCTGGCACACCAGCCAGAGCAAGCAAATTGTATTGATATACAGTTTATTTATTATTAAAAAAAATCTGAAACCACCGATCGGCTGCGAATGGCAAATCTGAACGTTGGGGGAAAAAATCAGAATCCGGCATCAGCACGTCGCCTTTGCCCGGGTAACGCACGCAACTAGTAGCATAGAACTTATAACTTGACAAAATAAAAATCTCCAATGTCTGAACGGCCGTGATACGGCTGGTGACCGTTGACCAGAATTGTGAACCGTCCGATGCGCGTACGTCGGCCTCACGGCTTGGCCATTTTGCTTACGGCGCAAGGAAAGAGGAGGGCAACTTGGCATCCAAGTTTGCGCCGCGCGTACCCGCAGCCAGGTGGGTCCGGGCCCATGCGTCAGGGAGCGATTGAGGACGTAGGGCGGTGGGTGGGTAGCCCGGAATAATAATAGCAGAGGTGGGGTCACGCCAAAGGTGTGCCGCGTGCGTGGACCTCGCCCTCATCCCTTCGCTCCGTGTCCAATAATTCCACCGCCGCGCACCTCCTCCTTCCTCTCACCTTCGCCCGCCGTCGCCGCCGCCGCCGATTCGTGCTGCTCTCACCTCTTCCCGTCCGTCCAACATCGCCGGCGAGGAAAGCAGAAGAAGCAGCAGCAGAAGAAGCTCCGGCGAGAACCCCCACCTCCGGCTATCGCCTGGGGGATAAAGTGGGGTCGGTAGGGGAGTCCTAGGGGGAGCAAAAGGGATCTTACAGAAGAGATGAAGCAATCAAAGAAGCAATCCAATTCTTCGTCCGCTGTCGCCCCTGCTAACGCTTCCTCTACTAACCCTAGGTAAGCATCGTCGATCGGCGGATCTGCTGCTTCTCTGCTGATTGCTCGGCCGAGGATCCCCTTGTACTTGTGTATGTTCGATCTGGAAACTTTTTTATTTCTGTAGTCCTCATGCTGTATGTCAATTATATGTGCTATTAAGATGTGAATTGTGGGGGCTAAAGCAGATTTGAGACATCGCCATGTTGATTCTTGTATGTATGGTTGACTTTTCAAAATCACAATTTTATTCCTGTGGCTGCAGTTCTGTATAATTACTTGCTAGATTATCTGAAATCCATGTGCATGATACGTGTGGATCACTTTCCATGGGGAAAGTGAATGGATTTTGTCAGAATTCCGCTGAATTTTACCCTATGCACCTTATTCTGATGTTACTTTTATTAGTGTGGATTTTGTTAGAATTCTGCTGAGTTTTACACTATGCACCTTGTTCTGATGATACTTTTATTACTTGATTGATGAGTCGCTTAGTGCCCTGCCATGTGCCATGCGATGGATATGGTCTAAGATACAAGTTTTCTTGCTCCATGTTCAGTTAAATTCATGATTAACTACTAATTTGTGCATGGAAGAGAATATTTGGTGCTTCTATTCATCACTCACTATATTATTTTCATAACCAATCTCTAGGTTAGTATTAGTACAAATATTGTGTTCCTTCTCCAGCCGCAGACCTTCATGAGTAATAATACCATAATAATACCATAAGAAGTAAAAACCTCTGTCTGTCTATATGCTTGCAGCACACCCTAGGCATCGCTGATCAATTGGTTGACTTATTTTGCATGGAAAGACATTATTGCGCCACGACAAAAGGAATGTCACTTTTATAACCTGTTTGGGCATACTTAATAGAACAGCTAGTGACACCATTAAGATTTTGTTTCCTGGGTCTCACTGCAAAATTGATGCCATGTTATTCCTTTTTCCTTTTCTGAGTGTCCTGCCGCAATCCAATATTCTTTTTCTTTTGTATATATTTAAAATGCAGCAGCAATATATCTTACTGAGTTCTGTTGATTTTCTCTTTTCAGGATCATTCTGTCTTTTCTCGTTTCTTATCCGACTCCTTTTCGTTTTATGCCCGTTCGTTATGAGGTTGAGCGTCTACAGACGCTTCTCTACTAGATAGTGTAAATAGTAGACTTGTTCGGGTTTAGCTTGGTTGGAAGAATTAGTCTCTGGTTCGTGTTCATTTCTGCTAGCAATAATGGCTGCGATGAACGGAAAGGTATTGGGTAAATGTGGAAGGAACATAAGTAGTCTCAAGAGAAAGCGGGAGAGTCCCGCTGCATATGATGCTGACGCATTCCGCACCTTTGAATTGCATCAGCATCCTGTCGATGATTCTGCTGTTAGGTTTCATGTTGATCAAGACCGCAAGGCAAAGATCGTGTGCCACTTCAACAAGCAGGTTTTGCAAAGCTACAAGAACTTTATGAGTAGCGCACCACCTAAGCGTATTTTGCTTCGCCATGGTGCTGTCTGGAAAGATGTTCCAGAAAAGATTGTCAAGTTGGCCCGAGCTGACTTCAGGGCAAAAAAGACGATCACAGAAACAGGATATCAGAACCATCTATTTTTGCTGGATTTTGCCTATATGACATTCATAGACACTAAGACAGGTCTTCAGAGGCCAATTGCTTGGATTGATGATAATGGAAAGCACTACTACCCGGAGTCATTTATGCAAGATCAGAAATTATTCATGAAGAAAGATTTTGGCAATGGAAATCATGAGTACATTAGTGTTGAGCCAAATGGGACTCGAGAAATGAATGACCAGCTTGGAACATCAGAAAGTTCTGCAGAAAGCTCAAACTTTGATTCAAGTACTGAAGATGTTTCCAGTCCTAAGAGAGCTAGGGCTGAAAAGAATTCCATCGTGAAAAAATACTGTGATATGGGAGAAGCTATTGGAGAAAATGAGCCATGCACTTTGTTGCCTACAGCTTGTAACCTACTGCCACACCAAGCTAATCTGGGTGAGGTATCACGTGCTCAGCGCACTATTGAAACCGTGGAGAAGCTGTTGCTGCAGGGGTTGGGTTCAGTTATTGAACCCAAGGACATTATTGGAATCTACAGGACTCCATTATTGGATAACTGTGGACAAGTCCGTTACCATATTCACCAAAAGCAAATTCAGGTTACCAGATGTCAGCGTGGAAACGCAAATGTCCGTTATGCATGGCTTGCTTGCTCCAAAAGCACTGTGGATGAAATGATGCTGAGTGGCGTTTTACAAATTCATAAGCCACCCACTAAGTGTGCATCCTATGGAGAGGGCACCATCCTTACACCAGCAAACCGTTCTGACGCCTGGTATGTTCTTGATATATCACTTGTTTCATAAGCTATATATGTCAGGATTTCCTCCCTCCCCCCACTTCCAAATCGTTGCTGGCATCTAACTCTCTTAGCTCATTTATGTTTCTTAGCTGTTCACATTTTCCGAGTTCTATTATGTTTGCATTTATGTCTCAGATGTCTGCACACTCCTGAGTTTATTACTTTCTTTTTACTGACATGCTATTCAGACGGTTTTAGATAGATGACAACAACAAATTATTATTTCATTTTGTTGTTCTCATTCCTCACCAATTTCATTTTCCTTTCCCTAACCATTGCAAAATTCAATATTTGTATTACTTTCTGCAGTGTGAAATACTCTGATGTTGATGAAAATGGGATTGTCTATATGATGTTGTGCCGTGTTATAATGGGGAACGTAGAAATAGTTCACCCTGGATCTAAGCAGCAGCAACCTAGTAGTGACTATTTTGATAGTGGAGTAGATGACCTTAAAAACCCACAACATTACATTGTGTGGGATATGAATCTGAATAGACACATCTATTCTGAGTTTGTAGTCACCATCAAATTGCCTTCTAAAACCAAAGGTAACTAATCGCCGCAACCGTGTCTTTAATTTATTTGACTTATTTGTTTCTTGATCTGTGGCAACCCAAATTTCCTTACTGCTAAGCATTTTCTGTGTCAGATCCCTTCATGTCAGAAGAAGACTGTCAGAATTCATCTGATCTGTCACTGGTGTTGAATTCTAGTTCACCCGACCATATTTCAGAGGTAAGATGCTTTACATGGGGTGTTAACAAGATAGTACTGTAACACTAGGGTCAACTCCTGTTGCTAACTTGCTATACAGACAAGTTCCACTGTTGGAGCAGCAAGAGTGCAGTAATTCAGATTGTGTGATTTCACTCAATAATTGACTTGTGATTGCGTTATTGAGATTATAACTTGGAGCTGATTATATTCGTTATCTATGATAGAAACCTCCAAATATGATAAGTTTCCTTGTGAAACCATGCTATTTTAGTCATGTTGGAGTTGGTTAAAGCACCAGTTAACAACTTCCTTTTTTATTTTATGTATAAAACAGGAGATAAACTTGGAGGCACCTCCAGCATTGGGAGGTGGATGTGCAGCCCCCATGCTAGGAGATTCAATGGAAAAGTCTCCAAGTTCACCTTGGATGCCTTTCTCCATGTTGTTTGCAGCGATCTCTACCAAAGTGTCTCCTGAGAATATGGACATGGTTATTGGTTGCTATGAAGAGTTTAAGGTCCGATACATTTTCTCTTTTGACTGAAGTCACCTTCCCTTCTGTGGCATCAAAATCACTTGTATTTGTATTGTATTTTCCAGAGCAAGAAAATAAGCCGAGGTGAACTAGTAAAGAAGCTGAGGCATGTAGTTGGTGATAGAGTGCTAATATCGACGATAATGCGGCTCCAAGATAAGGTGTGAATTGTTCTATTTGTACCTTGCTGATACAGTTCTCTTGGATTCTTTCTAAAAGCCTGAAATCCTTTTAGTCGTAAGGTGTGTCAGCTGGCGGGGTTCTGGGATGGACCGCCAGTCCGCCACGCACCGAACTTCTGAAGGCCTCTATGTTTTGCTGTGAACAAGCTACTTTCCAGGAGCATCGGAACAGCAGTGGTTTGATGACCTGTTTCTTTTAAACACTTTTCTGAGGAATTGCTTTTGTTTTGTGTCTATTTGGCTGCAGTTACCTCCAGTGGAGAGGCGTGAGGCACCGGACGCATCAGCGGCCAAAACGGTGGCGAAACCATGAAGGTGGGTGTCGGTCAGTGGGCGAGTAATGCAGAAGGGAGTAACCAAGCCCCACTTGACAAAAACCATGTGGGACTAAGAAGCCTCTTGCGTCAGTCTTTGTATGGTGGCTGCTGTTCTTTCTTTCTGTGTCGGAGTCCGTTGGCGAGGAAATTGTATCTGGTGTTTTTCATTTCAAATTAAACCGTGCATCCAGCTGCTTGTGCTTTTTGAACCACTGGAATGGTTCGTCAGTGAAAAAAGGCTCCTTTTACTTTCCAATTTAGCATCCTAAGATAACAGAGTTGTGCATTGTTAATTAATGATTGGTCTTACAGAATAATGATGTATACTATGTTTTCGAGTTTGGTTCTCGCTGCCTGTCGTGTGTGTGTATTCTTCTGCACTCGTGATAGCTGCCATGCGTTAGTCGAGTTCATTTTATGCATCAACTTACAGATTTAAAAGTCCCTCTTATTTATTACACTAAAAAAATAGAGTTCGGACTAACAAAAATGGTGATGCAGAGAATTCTAGTCCGGACTATAACAATTAACAACTGCGCGGAGGAGTTCAGACATTGGTTGGTGGGGCGTCGGATTCAGGGTCCCAGCCTGGAGGCTCGATGTTGGGCCAATCGCCTCTGCAACCAAGCCTGATGTAGAGGCTCTTCTTCCCTGTTCGTTTTCCCCGTCAGATAACACAAACCAGCATGCCATCAGTTACTGCAGTACAATGTTGGTCTGCGTGTTTGTTGATGTTATTGGCAACATACCTGCCAGCTTCTTGTCTGCTAAGGTTAGCTGCTTGAGGGCGACGAGGCAGCCCTGCGCAACAGCTCGCGTGTACTCTGGGTCCCACCCGCCAAGCTTCACCACCACGTCCGCCTTAGCGTAAGAAACGCTTCCACTGCTCACACTTCTTCGTGCCTCCTCTCTCGCAGCAGCTTCGTCTGTTTGTGTGTGGAATAACACCGCGCACACCCAGCCACAAGGACAATCTCTCAACAAAATGCAGTGAAATCTCCGGTCCAGACCAATGTGGGAAAATGGTTTGAGAGTCTGTTACCATTTGCGTCAGACACCGACAGCCAAACCGTGAACCCAGAATGAAGGTACTGCCATTTGTCGAATCTACTAGCTGCTCCTTGCTTGCCCCCCAGAGTTGCAACTACGGTGCGGACATGGCTGCAATGGATGGATACATATCTTGTATCAGAATCATCAGCTATGGGCTATGGCTATCGAAATCAAGCTCGAAAAAAAAAAAAAACAACCTGCTAAGGCTTTCCAAGACAACAGATTCTGCTTCAGCTACCGAGTCCACTCCTTCAGAAGCCACCCCTACATACAAGTGCACGTCGTGTTATTTGGTGACAATAACATCGACCGTACATGACTAGATTGCCACTAGATTTTAGTCAAATATGATAGCCCATGTTATGTTATCAATAAAATGCCATTGGGCATAAAATCTTACATGTATCAATCGATTTTTGAGTGGCGCTCTCTAACAGCTCACTTGTGCAAACCGGAAGGTACCTGCAACGCCATGATATATGGAGATGGATTCATACGTGAGTAGGTTCAGACATAAACTTTGCCAATTCATACTTTGCATGTTCTGAAAATATTCAGCCTAGAATGCAATCTGCACAGCATGGTATCTTAACTGGAATGCAATTGAATGAAAGAAAGAAACAAGAAGCACACACCCAATGCCCTCGGCTATCTCCTTAGCAACTGCCTCATTAATGTCTGTGGAATCACCAACAATGTGGACGCTGATCCCTGTCAACAACTGGGTGATCCCAGAAATCAGGGATTCCCAGGACTCATCTATATCCGGCCATTTCAACTCTTGCTCTACTTTCTTCAGATTCACCACCAATTGGTCCTCATCGATGAACCTGCGGCATAGAATGAGCAAATAAATACGTCCTCCCAAGTAAGAGTGCGATACTAGATGATCGATACATACCATATGGTCTCGGAAGACTTAATCCTTTCAAATAGTGTTTGGACATTCATCAAAGTCTTCAGTGTCCCGTCAGACTTGGCTCTGATCAATAGGGATTTATCATCGACGTCAACAAAAACATCTCTTGAACTCTCTATGCCAAGCTTTTGGATGTCCAGTCTCAGCTCCACCTCTCCATTTCCATCAGTGAACTAGACAGATAATAACAGGTGATTTTTTTTGTCATAAATTAAAAGTAGCAAGTTATTCATAGCAAATTAAACAATAAATATGATTATCGTTATTCTTCTATCTGATTCGATTGTATCCAGCATGTGTTTTCCCTGTGGTCTTAAACTTACTTAGGCGTTGTTGGACGTACTCATCAATTTCCACATTTGTTGGGGTGGATTGGAGTGGAACTTGAACTAAATTTCACCCTAATCCACCCAACACACGTGGATTCAGGTGAATCGGGCAACATTCAAACAAGACCTTAAGGAGGAACAGTAAAGCAGGATGGGATGGGAGCTTGCTCTGAAAACTGCTTCAGAAACACGGAGTAATCAACCAACCATAGGACAGCATGGTTAACTTCCATGTTGTTGATGATTGCACTACCATTTTCCATTGTCTTTTGGTCACTTCCGATCCGGTAATCTCGATGCCCGATCAGTATACGTAATCTTTGTGTGTTTGTCGTAGTCATAGGAACTACACTGCCATTTTCTCAAGAGCTGGATTAGTTGTGAACAACGGTAAATGGGAAGAAGCGGTGGACAATAGTGTTGGTAACTTGGCCCATCGTTACGGGCAAACAAGCAGATAAGGTGGGGTAGCTGGCGAACAAGTAAGCGAAGACTGGTGCTTGCCTCGTAGTCCTTGGACGGGGCGGCCGACGCGGAGACGGAGGCTCGTGGGCGGAGGCGACTCGCCGACGGCGCGGCGGCGGCGGCCGAGAGTGATCGAAGCCGGCGAAACTGGGTAGCAGGGAGCCGAGGGAGATAAGAGCCTGGGAGGCTGCTGCGGCCCCGGCGGTGAGAGTCTGGCTTGGTGGCGAAGGAGCAGGGAACGGAGGAGCAAGCAGCCATGTTCGCCGCTGCCGCTGCTCTAGCCCCTATCCTCATTGCCATTGCAGTGGAAGTGGAACTCCCTCAAGAGCTCCTCCAGTGCGGGCCTTTCTGCAGTTCTGCCCAAACGCGATTATGCGAGCGTGTGTTGGGCTGGATGGGCCTTGTATTTAGGCCCAAACCCTAGTTGTCTTCCTGTCGCCACATCCTCGAGTCCAAAGTCCAAACGCATCTCAATGGCAGTTGCACTTTGGTTTGGCATGCGGGTCGGAACGGGGAGACTTGAGAGCAGATCAACGACGCAGGATGAAAAGTGGCCAATGGGCGGACAAGGAACCGGCAGCTACAAGGTGCGCCGGGGACGCCATTGAAGATGACACGTGCCTGTCCACTCGAGTGCGTTGTGTTGACCAGTGGGCCTGATCGTTCCCCTGTCCTTTGCGTCATCACTCGTTCACTCGCAGTTCTCCCCATCCCGTTCATATATTTACAGTGTCTTAGTGAGATCGATCAATAAAACACAAAATGGTAACATTTCGGATGTTTATATCAAGTGTTGTTTTAGTGGTTTCACCCCTCTTTTGTAATAAATATAAAAAAAGACGAGTTGTTCCTATTGACAGAAATCAGTATCATCATGCCAACAGAACATTCCACCCACAGTTGAGAGCAGCAACACAGAACGTATCAGTACCAACCATCCGAAAAGGGAATGAATCACGATTGAATTGACGTTAAGCAGCGCCAGGCTAAACCAACAAAAGAATAGAGAGTTAGCCATAGTGTAGCAGCTAAGCCTGTTTACAGGAAATTACAAAAGAAAAAAAGAAAGAGAAGGAAAGGCCGTAGGTACAGTGAGAGATATACATCTAAGCTAGCTACATGCTCTAAACACTTGCACAGAAATCAAAGTAGCGAGGTTCCCTTAATTTCTGTCACTGAGAGCCAGGCATCAAAGAGCCACCGCCAGTGACACGGAACCTCCAGCAACAAGAATATTATCACGTGTGTCTTCTAAGCGTGCCCCCAGAGGCCTCAAATTGGAGGCCCTGCTGCACAAAAGAATCGATTAGCCAGCCACTTCCTTTGCTGCCAATTCTAAAGTCAGTCTGCACCTGTGCTAATCAGATCAGCTTTGCCACAATCACCACCTGATCCCTCCCACTCCTCTCTTCTGTCACCTCATTTTATAGTTAACAATGCACCTAAACAAAGAATTCGTCTGCTCAGTAGAGGTTAGCACCTGTGATTCCCTAAAATGTACGTGGAAAACCAAGCGGCAACTTGTCCTCCCTTGCAAATCTCTGCCCTGAACTGTGCTGCTGCTCAATCTGCCTACTGGCACTAGAAGGTAGCCTGATTTTCACTCGGTTTGGACGGAGTTCTGCTCCGGCATCTCTAGTTCTTTCCACAAACTCTTCCCGAGAACCACCACTGGAAGGCGGATATGACTGCGGTCTCACACCAGGACTTGCAACGTCTTGGGTTTCCAGCTGTCGCCGCTTTATCCTCCAGATTATGGGAGTCATGTCCTCTCTTTCATCATCAGAAGAGGCAGGATTTGAGCTCTTCTGGCTCATATGGGCAGAGCGAACTGAACCATTACCAGATTCTTCTGGACGCTTACTGACCTGCCGTACTTCAGGATGTACCTTCTTCAGCCGCCTAAGAACCTGATGACAGCAAGTCTTAAATTATGAAATGTATGTTCCAAACATGTCTTGGGTTACTAACTTTGTGCTTTAAAGAACTTGGGAGTTGAATAACTAGAGCTGGAAACTTGACTAAAGGATATATAATGTGGCAGAGTCCACTATATTTATACTATCTAAAAAAAACTGCACATGTATGAAACATTTTACTGTAAGACACATCAACTTCACCGTCATGCTTATTGCATATACTTCTTCCAATGAATCTACAAACTACCTCGAAATACTTTGCTAATACAAATTCTAGAATCTACATGATCAAAACATAACATACCTGCTGTTCAGACAAGGTTGGCATCTTTGTTTCAGAACTAGGTTTGTCAAACGAGGTGGACCTGCGCTTGACTCGGAAAATTTCAGACTCAGAATCAGAATTGTCACTGCATTCCATGGCCGAAGCATTACATGAACCTCGTTCATTACAAGCATCATCCATGCCGGATGAACTCTCATCCAAAGTGTAAGCTCCTTTGGTTATTGATGTATTTATTGTCTGTTTGGCAGTGGAATAAATCTGGTTAGTTTGTGTTGGATGGACATAAGAAAGAATTTAATTAACTGAGGACAGCAGCTGGAAAAGAAAGTTTCAGTACATCTTTAGTAAACCCACCTTTGCTTCTGAATGCTTGGGTGCCTCATTATGCACAGAAGATGTGGAAATTGAGCTACCAGCTTTACTATTACCAAAATCCAGAGTAATCCCAAGATTTGGGACTCGTTCAACATTAGTATCAGAGATCCCAGCCTCCTTACATGAGCCAATGCAACTTCTTTCCTTGTACAAGCAGACATCCTGTTCAAATTTTCTTGATAGAGCCTCTAGCTCCAGTATGTCCTCTCTAACATAGACAACACGATTGGACTTACAAGGGCAGCTCCGCAATTCTTGTTCTGTACCCCCAATTAAAAGAAACAATTAGCCAAGAAAATTAAATAACGCTACAGAAACAGAAACATTAGCATAATTACCATGATGTAGGCAGACAGGATCAAAGTTGCATCCACACAACACGTGTGTGATATAGCAATCACGCCGGCACACACTACAGGACAGATTTGGAAATGTCTTTGGCTTATAGCATATTTGAGAACCCATTTTAGCAAGTAGGCCACGTGCACGTCGCTGGAATCGTATCAACCGCACAAAGCAGGATTTCACACAATACTGGGAATATGGATGTTCCAACTTGTCCAAGGATCTTGGATCACAGTTCAACAGCTTTTGGGACAGAAGCACCGCATAACGACAAAGTAGCTCCTCATGTGCAAGCAATGGAGTTCTGTTCAGAAGTGCGTAGCGCTTGCTGGCCAGAGAACCAAGAGGAAACCAATCGCCAATAGCAAAATTAACAGCCTCTCCACAATTGAAGCCTAGGTAATTCACAAATTTCTCAGGATATATATTATGTAGATAGATAATGCAATAAACCAAAAACTGAAAGGAAAACACGAGGCATACCATGACTGAAGCCTGCATGGTAAGAACGAGGAAAAGTGATAACAAACTCTCCAGGTCTTTGTACAGCTTTATAGACAGGAACATTGTGATCTAGCAACACATTCGGAGGGAACATTGTTGTCTTTCCCAGTAGGACATCAAATGCTGCATCCTCTCCGTCACCAATCAAAATGTCCTTGTTATATACATACTGGCTAGCAACCCTTTCAAACCCAGGAGCTGCATCACCTGGTATCCCATACCATGTCTTAAATGCCCCACAGTGATGGTAATTGATGCTGGTCAATTGATCAAAATCAGCATCCACAGCCTTTAAAAGACAAGTAGCTAATCATTCTCACAAGACACAAGATATTTACCTGTATAAATAATGATCTTCCACATGCCATGCAAACATGCTGAAGAGCATCCCAATATAAAGCATTGGATCCGTCACTCCCTGTTTTCAGACGAGAATTGTTAGCAATCATGACAACAATGTCATAAAGAATGTACAGAACTAAAGAATTATATTACTTACTGGAATCGGTGTCTGAAGAAGTCTTAGAACAGAACTGGGAAGCCGTGAAAAATTCTACAGGCATGCAGTAGAACATCAATAAGGACAATGTAGCAAATACAACACAGAACCACACATGCATGGAAGATCAAAGAAAGAATATTCACCTTGAGGTTCCAGTTACTTTTCCCAAGTTGATCATGAGGAGAAGAAGAGAAGGCACTCCCATCAACATCACAAGCATATTCTACAAAATCCATTTTGCCAAAAGCAATTTCACGCCAGAACTCCTCCTCCACATACCTAGCTGGGAGACAACTAGAGCTGGAATATTTTTTAGAGAACACTTTGTTCGCCATTTTCTCATAGTCCCGGAAGGTGTACTTTCTGCAGAGTCAAGTCATGCCAATCATGATGAAATTTGGAACATGGGCCAAAGCAATAACGAAAATAGACAAACAGTGGGCATACCTTCCACTCATGAAGAAAGTGACCGTATCATCCTCAGCCCATTCAGCAAGACGAAGGGGCTGAACTCTAGTCATGAACTTAAAATTGGACTGTTCCTTCATCAGCACAACACCAGCAGGAACAGACGCACAAACAGGAGAGACAATTTTACAAATACCTGAAATAGAGGCAACACAGTCATAGTTATTCAAAATGCCTAGCAAGGCCATTGGAGCAATGAGAGAAATTATCATGATACATATTATGCTAAAGGCAACTGTACCATATTTAGCAGCCTCAGGTGAAATCTTCTGTATATAAGCAATGGGATCCTCAAATTCCTCCTTGGTGGGACAATACACAGGGCACTCTGGTATCTTGTCTATCCAATCAAGGTTGGACATATCAAACTTCTCCACCTTGCGCTTTGTAAAAGGATTCTTGTCCTGGACATTTCCAGGTAAACCTGTACCATTGTTGGAATGCAGTCTGACACCGCAGTTGGCGGGGCTCCGCAAGGCATCACCACCGCTTCTTGCAGCCACTGCAGGATTGTCACCCGCTTCGTTCTGAGCACTCAAACGCATTCTCTCGAGCCTCCTCCGCTTCAGGATCTCGAGGCCGTTCCTGACCTCTGCAGGGAGATAGCTCCTACCCTCCACCTGAGGCATAGGTAAACGAGTCAATTTTTGGAATCCAACAAAACTATCATTTACTGCAGTTTATAGTATTGCAAGTAGACATTGACCAACAGAGACAGCAGACTGAATAAGCACCAATTGTTTGGATACCACAAATTGGTCTCATGTAGTACCAAAAGAGCAGCAAGTCGGCAAACAAGTCAAGAAAGATGTAGGTACTGAAAATCAAACAAGGCACATTGATATTCTTGGGTTGTTTTACCACGGTCATAGTCACAATAAGTTTGCAACATGATTTTTTTGCAGCCATGCGATCTAGTTTGCAGAGTCAATCAATTATCCATGACAGTGCTAAATGCTTAATAATAATATTATTATAGCAGAACAAATAAAGCATGATTAAGTCATTAGCTTAACTTTCGTCAGAACTAGAACAAAAGATTTCAGCTTAATGAGAACACAAAAAAAAAACGGCGTGTAGGCCCTCTGCGAAGAAAGAAAAAAGACAAGAAAAGAAGAGAAGAGAAATCTTCCAAGTAGACCGCAGACGCAGTCAAAGGGGGCAATTACGCACATGCGTGACGACCATGGTGGAGCTGACGGAGTAGAAATTTGTGGAAAAAGGGCGGTGGGAGGTGGCGCACAAACACGTCCACACGGCAAGAATCGGACAACGCCCGCCCGCCCGGCCCCTGTAGCGTGACTTGTACTAGCGGTGATTCGGCAGGAGCATCTCTGCGACCTCATATACTGCCCGCACAGCCCAAAACGAAAAGGAGACGGAAACCGATAGCCGTATGGGAGAGGGGAGAGGCCAAAGGAAAATTCCATGCTACGACGACAGGTGGTGGCCAATGAGGGGTATGGTAAAAACTAGGAAGGTTCGAGTTGACCCGTCGCCTGGGTCGTGTAAATCTGATGCGATCCTAATTCCTAACAGTGACCGGATTTGACGAGTTTTTTTTTTCCATCAATGGAAGATTAAAAAAAAGGAGTCCTACTTTTCCAGCATTGACGGAGCAGGAATTCGCCGGGAGGCGGCAAACAACCGAAATTACCGAATTGGGTAGGAAAAAGGAGTTGCCGCGGGCACCGCACGGACGAGCAGCAATTCACGGACGCTAATTCACGGGGAGCTTTTCCGCCGAATTTTCGCAAATTGGAGGCAAAATCCACTGGTTGGGCCGTTAATTGATTATAATGGAACCTATGTAAGAGAATTTAATTCGATTTTTGGCGGAAAAACAGGCGAGAACAGAGGAAGGCAGGAGACGAGGAATCAAACAGTAACCAGACGCGACGATAATACAGCGGCGACGAGAGGAACAAGCGCGCGAGTGGAGGAGCAGGCCGGCGTCGGAGGAAATTGGCGCAGATCTACCGGAGGGAAGGAGGGAGGGGGGCACTCACCATGGTCGCGTCGCTGGGCGGTGGGTCGGCGAAGCCTCTAGAGAAATCCCCGGCGGCAGGGGTCCCACATTCCCCAGCGGAGGTCCCCCGGCGCGCGGGAGAGGCCGGGGATCCGAGGCGCCAGGAGGAGGAGGCGGCCTCCCCTCCTGTTCCTCTCTCTCTCTCTCTCTCTCTCTCTCTCGTTGGGAGGTGGTTGGTTTCCCGCGCGACGCCGGACAGAGAGAGAGAGAGCCGGACAGAGGAGGGAGGGGGGAGGGCCAGGCCAGCAATGGGAGCCAAGGGCAGTGGGCCCCACGGGCGGTGGCCGGCAGGCGAGGGGTCGGCCGGCCGCCGGCCGCGGGGGGGAGGGAGGCGAGGGGAGGGGAGGGAAGGGAGGCGGAAGGAGAGAGGAGGGGGAGGAGTAAACGGGACGGAACGGAACGGGGTGGGGGAGACGCGGGTGGTGGTTGCTGGGGACTAGTAGTAGTCTATATTTGTTGGGGCACGGGGGAGGAGGGAGGTTCGGTTGGAGCGACCGAAGACGAACGACGTGGACACGGGGCGGGGGCGTTATGGGGAAAACGCAAGCGGAGGCCAACCAAACCGGAACCGCAAAAGGGGCAACTGGGCGGGCGACTGTGAGAGGGGGGGGGGTAGTGGCTCTGCTCGGTCTCGGGTAATACTCCCGCCCCGACCGCCCCCTCCTTTCCGGCCGGCCCCGCCCCCGCCCGCGGGATGGACGACCAGAGAGAGAGAGAGAGAGAGAGAATTTCAGAGGTGGTTCCACCAAACGCCCACCGCTAACGGAACCGCGTCGTTGCTTCGGCTCCGGCAGGCAAGCAGGCCCCAGCTCACCGCGAGTCCAACAGAAGAGATGACAACAGAACAACCGCAGCTGCATTTGGTGGTAGTTGTCGTCACTCTCTTGGCATGCCGAGCTCGTCCGTGGCCCCCCCTGCCCGGGTGGATGGACGACCTTGTTTAGATGTGGAGAGAAAGAGAAGAGAGAATTTCAGAGGTGGTTCCACCAAACGCCCACCGCTAACGGAACCGCGTCGTTGCTTCGGCAACGCACGGACCCAGGCAGGCAGGCCCCAGCTCAGCGCGAACGAGCCTCCACTCCAACAGAAGAGATGACAACAGAACAACCGCAGCTGCATTTGTTTCTCTCTCGTCACTGTCTTCCGCCCCGTGCCGTGCTCCTCTCGTCCCCCCACTGCCAGGGTGGCTGCTCTTTAACTAACAGGTGTTCTTTTTTTCTTTTTTCTTCTACTAGGACTCTACTAGGAGGAGCACGAGAGAGAGGATGAGAGCACGGCACGGGGAAGTCCGTCCGGGAAGGGAAGCGGTGGCTGCCACCTGCCTGCATGTGCGTCAGTTTTTACAGCCTATCCTATCCACCTGGCCACGCCACCGGGCAGGCAGTTGGCCTAAAAGCGCACTACTACCCTACACTGCTCTCTCTAGTAGCCTCTACTACTAGATTAGGAGTAGTAGTACCGGAGAACAGCCTCTGACCATTTTGCTCCGTGCACACACACACTTGATCCCCGTTACGAAAACAGTTGTGCTACTACCGATAGCAGGCCTTTAACTATTTTTTTTGGGGGTGTGGGATCGGCTTTACTACGCCACTTCCACAGTTCCACGCCCCTGAAACTAAGCTCCCGTACTGTTTCCATCCATGAAATCACTGTAGCTGCTCTTTCGTCCCATGAAATAAATCAGTTTCTAGAATTGCTTTTAGTCATAGTACTTTTTTATGTCACACTGAATATATAGAAAATAGCACAAATATTTATGAAACCAAATAAACATATTGTGAAAATATATCTATGTAGTGATGCTAATTTAGTATCATAAATCTTTGCGCTCCCTTTTATAAATTCAAATAAACTTAAAACTTACTTTAAGACAACTCTAGCATTTGTTTATGGGCAGAGGCATATTAATTGGTAAAAAATTAGCTATTAATAACTATACTTACACCCTAAATAATGTTAAAATATAATTAGCTTTTAGACAAGCTAATTTCTAGCTCATAAAATTAAGTACCTTATCTTAAACCGCAAAACTATAAAATATTTCAAAGCGGATGGAGTATTATCTTAATATAAATATAATAATATGAACCATAATTACTTATTGTATACATGTCATAACTTACTAAGGCAGGTCCATTCAGTAACTATTATGGATTAATAAGGAAAATATAAATAACCAAGATAACTCATCGTGTCCTAAATTAGAGAACAACTCACAAAATATCGCACAAAATTTTGGTACGACATGACTCTAGAAGATATAACCGAGTTGTCACTAAATATAGAAACCCCGGCGTGCAGCGAGCAACGGACGGAGCAATGCACTCGATTGTAGACATCATATTTAAGGTACAATTAACTTGGTAGTTGCACGCCTAGGTCATCTAAGAGAATGCTTGAGTCTATTTAGTAGACAGCCTATGCAATGACCAATGGGTCATCTTTAAGCTTTCTCCTACTTAAAATTTTCTTTTGTGTATAGAACAAAAGGAAAAGTGCATTGCTCTTGTCTTAGAGATTGTATCATATAATATTGTGACACTGTACGTTAATTTTGAGTCCATTTAGTAGACAACCTATACAATTGGCTACCTTTTAAACTGTTTGGTACTTATAATTTCGTAATGTACACTGAACCAAAAAATTATTGTGGGTTGTATGAAATACTGAATGAACTGCCCACTCACTTGGCTCGCTCGTGTCCCATGGCAAGGTTAGGGTTGGTGTAATTTGTATATAGCACATGAGTAGCAATGCATTTGCACTAAATGGATTTAGGATTTGTTTTATGAGGTTTAATTAAGACTAGCACACTGCATCGTCTGATTTGTAGGAGCAGTAATAATCTCGTCCTAGAAAAAAAATGCAATTATAACACAGTGTCATGTCTTATTATCTTAAATTGAATCAATTATAGTAGATAAAAAGAATATCAATATTAATGTTATCAAATAAATATCATTAGATTAGTTATAAAATATATTTTCATAATAAATTAATTTGGAGTCATAAATGTGAATATTATTCGTAGAATCTTGACCAAAACATGTAACTGGCACATAACACATAGTTGTTTTTTGGGGGTGGGGGATGAAGGAAAATTTTTTCTAATAGACGGTTTGGTTTTGAATTTGATTGGTAAATTTGAATTGGTGGAAGCAGGCAACTTGTATAGTTTAGAGAGCGTATAGTACTCTCTCTCTCTCTCTCTTTGGAAAAATATTTCCGCTTATATAAAACAATATTAATATTTTTTGAGGGACAATATTAATATAAAATAATATATAATTAATTTATTAGAAAGATTTTAATCTTTTAAAAATTTATTTAGAGATATAAATGTTACACATATCTTTTATAATTGGAGTTAAACGTGTTTTTAACGGAGGGAGTGAGTACTTTGAAACCGGTGAGCATGCGTTGGTGCCCGTTGCCTGGGCTACAGGGCATTCACCTGACGGTCACGGCACCACCATCACCTGGAACAGTGCAGTCCAATCCTGGCCAGGCTAGCCTACAAGGCTAGAGAAGGTAGTACTGTAGTAGGAGGCACGCATTCATTTTCATTCACGGACGCGCGGCATGGCTGGCACCCGAGCAAGCAGGAGAAAACAAATTGGCATGGCATGGCATGGCGAGGTACACGGGGACTGTGACGAGACGGGACGGGAGACGCGGGGGCCATGCCGCTGCCCGTGCCGTGGCATCCCTGGCCGCCCGCCCGCCCGTCGGATGGATGCCGCGCACTGGGGCATCGAGATGTCGAAAGGTGTCCCCTACGGACGGCCGCGACCGCAGTCCTGCTGCGTCGCGGTGGCGGGGGGGCTGGTCGCTTGGATTGGATGGATCCAGAGAGCGGCCCCGTGCTACGTCCTCCTCGTGACTTCGTCGTTGTCTGGCAGCTCGCGGAGACCGAGAGACAGGGACCCTCGGGTGGGCGTCGTCAACTCCTCTGCTGTCCCGGCGAGCGAGACCGTCCCTTCCCTTCCGCGGTTTTGGATGGTCGCTCGCTGCTCCCGCGGTTTGCGAGGTTGCCGTTGCTTTCCGCTAGGAGGAGCCACGCTCTGGTCTTTCCGCGGCACGCAGGATGCTTTGCGTGCGCTGGCCTGCCCCAGCCGCCGTACCGCGTACTACTGGGCAGTGGTGGGCACTGCCCGCGCCAGGCACAAACAATGAACAATGCAATGCAATGCTCGTGTATGGATTGGATTGGTTCTACCAAAGTACGGAGTATAGTTCTATTTCTACCTGTATTATTCCCTTTGATTGATGACGATGATGATTTGATTATTGCTAAGTTGTTCCGGTGGGGTCGAGTTGACCATCAACCCGGGTGGGGTCGGCTCATCTTGTTGGATAGCGATCGAGTCGAGGACGGGACGGATGGAAGTGGTTGACCCTGCTGCCTTTCTTATCTTCGACATCTTTGTTTCAATCATTCTTATTCAATTTTTTTGTATAAATATATTTTATTTTATTATGACTTCTTTTATCAACAAAAATACTTGAATAGGATTTATTTTAGCATAAATATTTTAAATATTAGGATGTCAGGAATATTAGGATGTCATTATATAAGTAAATAAATAAAAATTGCAGGTGTACAGTAGGTACGGTGCAGCCATCGTTATTACCTGACCATGACTCGTAGTATTTTTTTTTTTCGGTTCAGCATCGCTTTCATATACTCGTACATCTAGTAGGGCTCTGGGCTCAACCGCCGCGGACAAGGCTCGCTGGCCACCGCAAATCCATCCATCATCCAGCAGCCGCTTGCAGGATATCGTCATCATCATCCATTCAGCGACGGATGCATCATCCACCTGCGGTGGTGGAGACACATCACGCATGCAACAAGTACGCGTCGGCGAAGGAGCGTGCAACTGCAAAAGAGGATGCGGTCGCCAACCTCACAACTTTTCTTCTGCTTGGGTTGGGTGCATGCAATGCAACGCTTTGGTTTTACTACCTGAATCGGGAATCGGGATTGAAAGACGACGACTCTACAGTGCTGACAGCGCCACGAGCAGGCCAGGGAACAGGCGGACGGACAGCTGACGCATGGGCCCAGGTGGTCGGTCGTCCATGTCCATGTGTTGGCACTTGGCAGGGCGCCGTGTTCCATGTCTTTCCTTCTTTCGGCAGCCTGGGTTGCAAAAGGCAGGCACGCACAGCCGCACAGCAGTGGCCTCATCAGACCAGTGGGTGGTGCGTGGCAAGTGGACCACCACGTCCGCCGCTACCACGTGCTCCACTTGCTAGGGTGCCCGGGTTGACTGCGCTGCGTGCCCATGTCTTTCTTTTTGCTTTTTTTTTTGGAAAAAAAAACCCCACTGCCATCTGTCCATCTGGATGATTTTTCATCTACTAGTACTGTAGTAGTATTACTCCAAATCCAATGGACACGGCGCAGAATTAAGGTAGCAAAAGTGTTCCTGCAGAAATACTAACGAGAAAGAAAGAAAGAAAGCGACGTGCTTGGCATCTGCGTGGAAAAAGGTAAGAAAACCAAAGACCGACCGACGGGCGCTGATTCGGTGAACGGTTCGCGTTCGACGAAGCCGCGTATTGACATGGTCAGCACTTGTGTTTGTGTGGTTCCTCGTCGCAAGAGAATAATATGGATCCGGCGTACTGTAGTACATAGCATGGCATGGAGGCGGAGCAAGAGAATACGCGTCTTCCTCTTCTATCTTGCCCCGTCGTCCCCCTTTTCGAGTTTTTTGACGGGCAGCTGTAGCTGGGGAAGGAAAGTGCGGTGCCTGCCGTCCCGTCCTTTGCAGTTTCACACAACACACCAAACACCACCACATGCACAGCCGCACCCGCACACAGGAGATGCGCAAACCGCAGCAGGCGCAAGCGCAGGCGGCCAAAACTGTGGTCGTCGTCTCGTCCGCTCCGGCTCCGCTGCCGAAAAAAGGCAGGCAGACACAGCCAGCCTGCTTCTTCGGTCCTCCTGTTTCGTCACTTTTGTGCGCTAATCCTATAAACAAGGGAGAGGGGATTAGGGAATCTCTCCTCTCGCAATCACATAGAGTACCTTTTTCCCTGGCTAAGCATAAGCATCATGCCGCTGCCACTGTCACCGTCATTCACACACGCCTTGGCCTTTTTTTTTTTCAACCGACCTAAACCCTGGAATGCAGCACAGCAGGACAGGTGGGTGCTGACTGAGCCACAAAGGGGTTACAAAATTTGATTCACTACTGCTGCTGAGCTAACAGCACTAGCGGTAGCGGGATCACGCATGATTACAAAAGGAACAAGTACGTAGGAGTACTCCTATAGTCCTATCTCAATTGCGACGCATATATCATATTTTTATCTTAAAAATTATTATTATATTGCACCACTGCCTAGTTGTGCATGACTCATGCATATATTTGGTCGTTGAAGGTGGAAAATCGAGGACGTGCTGCTGGTGGGCGGTGGTGGCCCCCTTGTCTCCGGTCAGCAGTTGGGCACTAGCGCTAGCTAGCACGTCGTACGTGCACGTTGCACCTTTCCTATCTTCCCACTTTCCTTCCAAACGTACACACGCCGATAACATAATAATAATCAATATGAAATACGTACACAATTTGTATTCGTATCAGATGCAATTTTTCCCAATACTTTTGTACATAAACTTTGAAATTATTCCATGAATGCACGGATTTGTAGAAATAATAAATCAAATAACACATTGCCGTACCTTAGCTGCTAGTCGCTCCATGGTGCAACAAATTAAGGCAAGTTGTTCTCCCATTCGAGCCAAATTAGTACGGTTGATTTGGAGAGTGATTCCATGCGGAAACAATTGATGTGGCACAATCAATTGATGTGGCACGAGGTCATTCGGCGGTTTCACAAAGATGCCATGCTAGTAGTAAAAGAGCCGTCAATAGTGAAGAAAAGAGAAAAAACGCGAACTCAGATAGGCGTGTTTGCGGTGGTGTCCGATAGGTCGTTTATATAGGAAAACCCACGTACAGTCTCGTCTTGTGATCACATTTTGCAAACTTAAAGGCCAAATAATGAAAAACTATAACTGCAACAGGAGATCACACTCCCGCAAAGGTCTCATACAGAAAGCCATTCACGCAGACGCAGGCTCAAGAGCACACGCGCATGGAGGTTCCCTTGTCTGTCCCCACACTTATATTTGATGAAGTCTGATAGCCTCTATTTCCCACGCAAGCCTCATATACAGACACATAGATGAGGTTTTGTGATATATATATTGGAATAACAGATATTATCTATTGAGTCGAATCCATGCAAACATAACCTAGTGGAGGAGTGGCCGCACAACTACGCACCAATTATAGCAAAATGTTCTGCGGGTTTGTCGATCTAAAATTTGGTTACCAACCCGAATTTGAGCAAACCAAGCTTTTTTTTTTTTTTATATTTTTAAACTCAACAACTTGTTATTGCCATTTAGTTTGCTATACTAAAAAAATTACTAATGTCTCACAATGGACTTACTAAATCTTTAGCAAACGTACTTGTTTTTTTTTTTCAAATTATGGCGACTTTTATTACATGCCAACTCTTTAACAAGGCAAAATTCGCTAACTAACCAAAAAGCTTGAACCTTATCTTCTCCTCATTATGCGGCAGGAGATGGTC
Organism: Chrysopogon serrulatus; assembly: GCA_015844335.1. Lineage (NCBI taxonomy): Eukaryota > Viridiplantae > Streptophyta > Magnoliopsida > Poales > Poaceae > Chrysopogon > Chrysopogon serrulatus. The sequence continues at coordinate 22,267 of JADLZL010004295.1, forward strand.
TAAAATCACAGCACAGAATTTGCGCAAACCTTATTTTATTTTTTTTTCAACCCAGGCTTGTTACTAGTAGGTGCCATTTAGTGTGAAGTACTAAAAGCACTGGGCAGGCTGTCTCACAATGGACGGACTAAATGCTTTAGGAAACGTATGGGATTTTTTTTTCAAACGAAATGGCGACTTTTCATCATCCAAGCTTTAACAAGGCAAAATAAGCTAACTTAACCGCTTGAACCTTTAGTTTGAACTTAAAGGCGACTATTTTGCCATCACAGCACAAAAAAATTCATACCATCACAGCACAGTGCGTGTTTGCTTATTTTATTTTGTGATCTGTGAAGGAGATCCTACTAGTAGGTAGGCAATTTTTATAAATATTAAATATCACTGGGCAGGCTGGCTGGGGAGTGGGACGGACAGCAATGCCATCTTTGGATACGTATTTTTTTAAAAAATTATTTAAGGAAATAAAATGGCGGGGTTCATCTCCAGCTCTCACGATAAGCACTTCGGCACCGTTAGTTTGAACTTAAAAGCGACTATTTTGTGAGGAAAAAACATTACTGACTAGTCGACTGAAACGGTTGATAAAGTGAAGCGAACAAACGGAACTAAAACGATTGTTGTTGTGCACTTTGAGCAGAGCAGACAGGCAGGGATGCATGGCGTCAGGCGCGAACGTCAATTTGTCAGCTATCCATCAGTAATCCTCGTAAAGAATACAACACAATTTGAACTAGTGTACTTGTATTGAATGAAACTATTTTGCATTTGAGCATCATATGAAGAAAAAACACACAAAATTTATCCCTAAGGTGTTTCTTTCTTTGCACTAAAACTTTTTATCTATCACATCGAATGGTTGGACATATGCATAAAGTATTAAATATAGATTCAAAAATAACTTATTGTATAGATTACGCGTATTTTGCGAGACGGATATTTTAAGTCTAATTAGTCTATGATTTGATAATGTGGTGCTACAATAAACATCATGTGGTAATGATGGATTAATTAGGCTTAAAAAGTTTGTCTCGTGGTTTCAGGCGAATTTTGTAATTTATTTTTTATTCGTATCCAAACACCCATATAATATCTGATATGATACCCCAAAATTTTACAGCTACGGATATAGACACCCTTACATTGAATTTGTAATGAAATATATATTCGTAGTATAATCATTGAATGTCATAAATGTTAATATCATTTTTAATAAATTTAATCAAAATTTTAAAATTTGAGTAAGGAGAGGAGAGGTAGCAGTAGTAGATGAAGATGAGGTTCATGCTCTGACGGATTCGTCATGGCTGTCTGTGCTGGATAGGATTATGATCAGTACGCGTGTCTCTGGGTCGTCGGTACCAAAACTAGAACGTATATCGCTACCTCTGTCTCAACAACAAAACATGTAAATCTTATTTTCTAAAGAGTCAAAGATTCTTAATTTAGATACTTCAATGTTTAATAAGTATCGTTAGATTCGTCATGTAATATATTATCTTAATAAATTTTATTAGACATCTATACATAACATCTTCTATAAATTTAGTAAAAATTATAGATTCTGTTAACTTCTCAAGAAACGAGATTTACATGTGTGTTTTTTAGACGGAGGTAGTGCTACTCACGGAGTACACGTACTCCCGGGTGCAAGATCCACCGTCGGCGTGTCCGCCATGCCATGCCGCGCGCGCACCAGAGAGCAGCACCACTGTACTGCACCAGCAGGCTGCAGGCAGAAGCAGAAGCACGCCAGTCAGAGCTCAGGTCATTAGTGCTTGCTGAATTCAATTGGAACCAACGGGTTGGCGCCACCATTCCCCTATCCCGCTGCTAGGAGTACGACTCTAGCGAAGCAGGAGCCTAGCTACTCCGACGACGACGATCAGGTAATTAATGCCGTGCTGCCTGCCGTCTGGCACCTGCGGCACAGTGGCTTCAGGCGCTGCTACAATTTGTACTGTGCGTGGTGCTAATGACGCTCCGAATGAAGAAATCGAAACATCCCTCCATGGCTCCATCCAATTGCGGTGCAGTATATTATTTATTATTGAACCGTCAATCCATCCGTTTGTAATACAAAGAATCCAAGAAGGATCCAAGATTCGGGGAGAGGGTACGTGAGCCGTTCCTTTAGGATACCGGCACATGGCCGGACTGAGTATTACTCACACATCTAACGTAGTAGTACTACTACGCTTTACTAACTACTACTACTCTCCTCCCTGGATCATACTAACGTCCAATGACCTGTTACTGTTACATATAGTTATATTCAGCTTCTGCCTTTTTGTATGGCAAGTGGTTGGTTACTCCAGATGCGTGGTATGTATATATGATTGCAAGTCTCCGGCGGCACCAAATAATAATAATGAATAATATCCATGACCATGTCCAGTCCGTGACGCAGGAGCAAAGACACGTCAACTTCCTTCTTCCCCCTCGCCTTTTAGATCCTTCCCTTTTCTGGCGCCGCTGCTTCGTGCCTGCTGATGTGGATGGGCTAGTGCACGAGCTCACTCCGTGGATTTCGGCCTCATAGATAGATAGATAGATGCAAGATGCTCATGCTGCCAGTCGCCAGTGGCATGCACGCATCAGTGGTTCGTCCCCTCCCCTCTCCTCTCCTCTCCTCTCCTCTCCCGGCGCGGCCACGTCCATGTCCATGTCCATGTCCCAAAAGGAAAAGGCCCATCTCCAACGCAGCGTGCGGTCGTTGGCGTCGCTTCCGCTCCCAGGCAAAACGGCCACCTCGCGCGCCCTTCGCCGCTTCAGGTTTTGATTCCCATGTACACCAACGTTAGCCTTTTTGGGCAAAAAGGGAACAAAAGGATCTGTGTAGCCAGTACACCATCCACCTCCATAGATTGCTTGCTTTGCTTGTAGTACGTGTATGCACATGATGATTCGTGATACATACATGTAGTAGTCCCTACCCGTCTCCATCTGCCGCACGTGAATGAAAACCACTGCTTGCATTGCATTCCATATGGTACATGGAATGCATTCTCTTGTCGCATCTACTGTGAATGAATATATCCTGATTTTTCACCTACCATCAGTTGCCGACGTGAAGATGCTAGCCACCAGGCAGCATGTGTGGTTGTAGACTCTGCTCTGCTCTGCTCTGCTCTTGACGCCGCAAACAATGGAACAACTGGGCATCTTGTCAAAAATAAAAGGAAAAAAAAGAACATAAGCCCGCCAGCCACTCGATTGCCTGGGCATCAGTTGCTATTGCTTCTCAATCCTCGTACCTAAGCATGCAAATACTATACTGCTAGTACATGGTTCTTGGTCTAAACCACTTGTATTCCATCACAAAAAGCCCAGTGGCGCAGCGTGGGTAAAATGGCGTCGGGGGGGCTCCCAGGCAAAATTGAACCCATATGTATATGGGGTGGTGGAGGTTTTGATTCCTTATAAGTACACCAATATAATACAATTTTTAATAAAATAGTCCTGCAAAAAAATTCTAAAAAATGCACCATCCATCTCCCAAAATGTTGCTTGCTTTGCCACTTCTATATGCATGCACATGATGATTTTTATACATACATGAAGTAGGAAGGTAGAAGATTCCATAAGACTCTGTGAATGAAAACCATTGTTGTGCATTACATTCCATATGGTACATGGAATGCATTCTACTTGTCGCATCTAAATGCTATATACAGTATGCTCCTTTTTCAAACCTACCATCAATTTTAATAAATAATAAAGATCATCGATTAGCCACCAGCATGTGTGGTTGAAGACTCTCTTTGATCTGTTTTTTAACAAAATTATTTGAAAACAATGGAACAACTGGGCATCTTGTCAAAAATAAAGTTAAAAAAAAGAACATAAGCCCGCCAGCCACTCGATTGCCTGGGCATCAGTTGCTATTACTATAAAATCCTCGTACCTAAGCATGCAAATACTATACTGCTAGTACATGGTTCTTGGTCTAAACCACTTGTATTCCATCACACCAAGCACCTAACCAACCTACCTGCCCCTGTATCTTTTTTTTCTCTAATTCTCTTCTACTATCTACTAGCCCATCATTATATAGGGATTGACAATTAAAAGAATGTACCTTCTTTTAAAAGAGATATAAGTAGTAGGTCAACAACTTATCAATATCTTTATTTGGTTATCTGTTCATTTTCCACAAAGACACATAACTAATGCTTTTCCCTTTCAACCCACTTTGTGAACTTGTCTATCGCGAAGAAGAGGTGGATAATGGCCACGCGACCGCAATCATTTGCAATTCCTAGGGTAGGGTCGTCATGCGTTTGTAGAGTATATAGAATTGACAACCTTTGATGTGATCGGTATCTGTGAATGTTGTTAGCCAACAAAAATCATGTCAAAAGGCCTTGCCAACACATGATGTGGCAGCAAATGCCCGAGTGGCTAAGTGGATGTCGCATATGAGTTGTTTTCTTTCTTCCCAAGCAATGCATGGAGATTTTATGCAAGAAATGTTGTGGCTGAGTGGCTGATCAACTTTACTTGTAGGGTTCATCACTAACTACCGAAAAACTCTATGAACGGTGAGAATTCTTTGGGCTTCTATTAAATCTTGTGGGAGGATACCTCGGTCCCTAAAAAGGTAGGATTGGTTGTTGCTCTGACCTAATCTTTGCTAAGGTGTTTGTTGTGTTGTCCTCCCTTCGTAAGATGTGATGCATTTCAAAACCATTGAACTTGTCCTCGAGTTTATAAATCTCTCGATAGCATGCTTACATCTTGAGATCTTCTCGTGAAGATTCACTTATAATTAATCACTAGCTTGGAGTCTCTACAAATATATAGTTGCCATACCCTTGATGATATGGCGAGGTGGAGGCTATGTAGTAAGGCCTCGTACTCATCAATATTGTCTAAAATCTTATTACACATAAATATTGGAATGTTTATGCTCAATACCTACATCTAATAGAAACCACATATAATAATTTGTATCTTTCTCTCTTTGTCCATTTTCTAACACAACATAAATACAAATACTAATGAATGAACACACTACTCATATGTATAGAGTGGGTGCTCTATTCATCAGGAGCATCGGCCATATCGACTCAAACTATTACCGAAGACGAAAATGGAATGAGATCTGGATCGGATATTACTTCTTTACTTTTTCTTTCATGTTCTTTGTATTTAATTTGGAGATATACTGTGCTAAGTTTTAATGTAATTCAAATTTTCTATAAGAATACAGAGTGTCCCATGTGTTAGCATTATCTATTATCAATATATAAGTAGTACTCAGGGAATGGTGTCAACAGAAAAGTACTCATAGAATGAATGGACGAGTAAAAGTCTATACCTATTGTTGGTTGTGATCCTAAGCTTATCTATTGGCTGTGATCCTAATAAACTTGTCTATTGGCTGTGAATCTGTGATCCTACCATCTTCGAACTTTGGTCGCGATCGATGAACAAGTAGTGCGCATCCCGCTCTTTTTGCCCCCCAAAACGAATCGAATCGGCGACGGAGAGGATGCTTGTGTCCAGCCAGCCATGTACAGACCAGACCGCATGTATGTATCAAGATTCGTCAACATGTATGGCAAGCAGAGTAGTAGCATCGCATCATACCTGTATGTCTGTGTGGTGATCGGACACAGCGAGCACCTCCACCTACCAACCTCAAATCTTCGGTTTTTTTTTTTTTTTGAATAGAAGAGATATCAACCTCATGCAACCAACCTGGCTGGGTGCTTGCTACCGCCGGCCGTTCAAATATGCGGTGCACGAACGATGCGAGTACACCTCATCACCGCCTAATAATAATTAAACGTATATTCCTCCTGTTTTAGGATATAAAAGTAACATTGCGGTAAAAACATTTTTAGAATACTTTTATTGTTTAAAAATAAATTAACAGTTAAAACCAACTCCATAATTTCTGATCGATTAGATGCAAACAAATTAAAAGGATTGAATGGAATGGTCGGGATCATTGTTGGATGGAGCAAATTGCTTGGATCACATGCAAGAGTCTAAAAACGAAATGACAACGAATCAAATCTTTATAGTCAATCAGTCTTATCGATTATGCTCAGCAGAATACAGCATAATACAGCATGACGGCATCTCTCTGCTAATCTATCTGTTAGGACAGCACACTTCCGCGTGGACTGCAACGACAATGCTGGGGGCTCGCTCGTCGCTTCACAAATGCTACGCCAACCCCTTTTAGGTGTAGTAAACTGGCATACAAGAGCTAGCTGGTCACAGGCGTAGTATACATAGCTAATCACGGGCGTAGTATACATACTCCCTCCATACTCATATTAGTTGACGTTTTAGACAAGGACACGGTCTCCAAAACCTAATTTTATCTATTATTTTTTATTAAAATATATAAGAAAATTAAAAATAAAATTACTTTTATAAAAGTGAATTTTAAGGTGAATCTATATATACATCTAAGTTTTACCTTTTTAAACTAAATATTTTAAAAGTTATTGCTAGTTTATATTTTTAATGTTTAATACAAAGTTTGTCCAAAACATCAACTAATATGAGTATAGAATAGTAAATTATAAGATAATTTAAATTTAATTTAACTCACCTGCTCTGTGCTCTGTGGCAACAAAATGGTCTGACGATGGTCCCAGAGCCAACACGAGAATCTCCTCTGACAGCACCTTTCCCTACTGTAGCACAAGCACAAGCACAAGCACATGCCGCCGCGTTTTTTTTTTTTTCCCCAGACGTACAGTACTACGTGTGGCGTCCGTCGCTCTGGATCGTTCCCTTCACGGGCTAGCAGCTGAGCCTGCTAGTGAGGGGACAAGCACTGCACGGCATGTTTGGCAGCCGGAAGGTCGGGAAGGTGGTGAAAACCGTGGAAGGGACATGCACTGCACGAATACTTTATTTTCTCGCGCCTTCATTCATCTCAACCCAAATCACATGCCTCACGTGTCATCACTGCTATAATAAACAGTGGTATCCGGTACCTACCACCGCCACGCGTGATGTTGACGTGTTTGCTGTACCATACTGGTACGTATGTTGACGGTCAAAAGGTACTGTTGCTACTTGCAAGTAGTAAAGTTGACAAACGACCATGATGAACCTGAATTGAGAATGACTGGCGAGACTCCCTTGGGGTGGGCCGGCGATAGGTTTAGCATCCGTTATTTGTTGGGTTCCATCCATCTTCATACAGAACTGATTGATATATAGGAGGAATATATATGACGGACGACTTCTTCTTTTTCTTGAGAATCAGGTCGTATGACGGACTAAGAAGAGTGGGGGAGCAAGTGGGCTGGAAGTGCTAAACTGGGCCGCTGAATAGAGAAACAGAAGAGCGGAGGAGGGAGTGGGACTGGAAGGTTCATGGGTCGACGCAGATTCAGCCCAAGGATGAATATGTAGGCTACAGATTGATTGAGGGAACTTTCGGAGCTCTTGGATCAATTCAAACTTCGGATTTTAGAGGTTCTAGCTAGGTCTAGGAGACGAACACATGCACACACATGTGTAACGTTTATGCAAGTTCAAATTCAGAATTAAATTCATTATTACTATAATCACATTTATGTTTCGAGTCTTATCCAAACATTATTCATATCTTAAGTGAATGTTAAAATGATGCAATAGAAGAAGAAACAGGACGTAATGGCCAGCGATATTCCAGCCTCCGGAAGGCGGACATGATCATGTCAAGGGGCGGTGGGCTGGCAAAAGTTGTGGAAGCTGACACACATGAACAATGCTGCTTTCCTACGTATACGAGAACATCCGCACGGTATAATTCCTCTGTTCTACATTATAAATTATTCCAACTTTTTTACATATATATATAGTTTTTATTATTACATGTCTAGATATATGTATATCTAAATACGTAACACAAATATATATTAAAAAATGAAAAACGACTTACCATTTAAAACAAAAGGAGAGTATACCGATTATTGAGCCATTTACGTTAAGCCTAGCCTTGTTAGCAGTTATATAGTGTACATGCATGTGGCTTGTATCCAAAGCAATCCTAGAGGAATAGAATCGTAGTTTCTACGGGAGAGATTACATTTAGTCGATCCTTACTAATCCTAGGATCTTTTTTTTGAAGGCAAAAAACTGTGGGGGAGGTCCCCACAACACTTCATTTTCAAATTTTATAAAACAAGTACAGAAAGTTCTTACAAAGGGAATTAACTAAAAGCATCAAGCCAAACACAAAACGAGTAACAAAGGTCACCACTAAATCAAAGAGATTGCAGGCGGCATTGATTTTTGAAGTTTGCAAACCAGAGATCAATCTGCACCCTTCCATTTCTGAACACTTTATCATTTCTGATTTTCCAAATCTCCCAGGCTCCGATTAGCAAGGCTTCCATAAAGAACTGCAAATTCTGATGTTGTCTGGCCTCAGCTATTCTTGGCATCAAACTGATATTCATGTTCCATTGGAAGTTGATTTTATCCCAGCAAGTCCTGGCAAAAGAGCAATCAAAGAAGAGGTGATCTAAATCTTCCTCATACCTTGCATAACATAGTACATAGGTGATATCATCCTGCTCATTGAAAAAATGCCTCCTCTTCAGCATGGATTTGGTGTCTAATCCTAGGATCTTGCATACTATACTCAGAGAGAGTGTGAAAGCATCAACATGTGGGTATGTAAGTACTCCCTTCCCCTCGTCTTAAAATATTTGCGCTTCTGTGATTCGACCAAATTTTGTCCAAAAAATTATCTAGTTAGATGCAATATCTAAAGGGAGACATACACCCGTGTTAGCCTCGTTTTACAGTAAGCTCCCCGTCTAAAAAAAAGAGCCACCATCTATTCGTTCTTGCTCTTCTTCTGAACTGTTCTTGCAGAGTAAAGTGCATGCATGTCACAGTGATTTGACAACTTTCACTCTCAATGCATTCTTGGACGTTACTTTTTGCTTTTTTTCACTGAGATCAATAGCATTCTTGGACGTTATCTTGAGACCACCAACTTTTTGTCATGAAATTTTGAGATCAATAGTTCCTTTGTAAACTATGATCATCTGTTCCGTAGGATTGATTCTTATGAGAATTTTTTCCTTTCCTTCCCTTTGGAACACAGGTGAAGCACTGGAAAAAAAACCGTAGGGAATGAAGATATATTTTTTCTCGAACTTCATGGAGATTTATGCAAAGCAAGTGCTCGGGGGGGGGGGGGGCTGCCCGTGGCCCCGGGAGGGGCGCCCGGCCCACCAGAGAGCGGGAGGGCGCCGACGGAGAGCGCTGCCGTCCGCCCACCGCGGGGCCACCACTGCCGTGACGGTGGGTGGCCGGATCCGGTGGTTGGCGCCGCCCCGCCAGATACGCTGCCCGCCCGGGGGTGGGGGGGGTAGGGGCGCCCGGCGACTTGTATTATCGAGCGAGAGAGTCGAGCGGGAGAGAGAGAGAGAGAGAGAGAGCTTATATAACTTGGGCCGATGGAGCTCGCTGGGTAACACCTCATATATGACATGAAATTTTGATGTACTGCTAAGAGGGGCATGCCACGGGAAGCCTCACGGGATGGGCCTGCTCATGGAACCAACCAAAATGTACTTGTGTCAGATAAAGGTCCCTTTATCAGGAGCTCTAGACCCTTCCCGTGAGGCATGTGTGATCACAGTCCCTCATCGTCCAAAAAAAAACATGTCAATTTAGAACTTTTAAAAAACACGTTTGACTATTCATCTTATTTAAAATCTTTATATAAATGTCATATATCTTGTTATAACTCATTTATTATTATAGATACTTTAATAATAATTTATTTATTTTATAATATGTATAATTTTTTTAAATAAGATGAATAGTCAAACATAATTTTTGAAAGTCATATGATAACGTTTTTTTCGTGAAAGGAGGGAGTACATGTGTTAAAAGAACAGAATATGATGCTGTCCGGTCCTGTCAGTGATCTTTTCTATAGAGACAGCAACATCATTTACAGTAAATCCTACAATCATATTTATTTTGAGATAGAGAGAGCATGTAAGCTGATATATATACACACAAGAAAAGAAATAAGGAGGTGATGTAGGCAGCTCCTCCATCCACCCATTTTCCTTTACTTGGATTGCGGGGGTTTCATCCCATCCGGCTGTGACGGTGTGACCACAAAACTCTCGGCCGGCATCATGTATCTATGTCGTTATGTGCATCAGATATAGATAGATTGGTGATATGCACACATGCGTCCGCTGCTTAACTCTCAGCTGAAGAGGATCACAGAGGTATGGACCAAGAAAGAAAGCGACTTCATGAACAGCAACTAGCTAGCTAACTACCCTAGAACCAGCCTCGTCATACACACTCTTCACCTGCTTTGTGTGATGCCAGTGGTTCCTGCTAGCTGGAGCTTGCTCGCTCGATTCTCCCAGGCCGCCCAGATGTTGTTTTGTGTGTTGTTGACTTGCTGCAGGGCTTCAGAAGAGCAGGCCGGTGTGCTTGCATTGCATTGGAAGATCGCAGGACGCATAATCACAAGAGGTTAGCATCGAAGCGAACGAACGCAATTTCTGTATTTCTGTGTCTGAGTCAGTGGTTGTCTGACTGCAATTGACTCAGACACAGAAATACAGAAATTGCGTTCGTTCGTTTTGGTGCTAACCTCTTGGGATTATGCGCTGTGCACCTGTGCAGACGAGCTAGGGAGAAGGCCGGCGCCATGATGAAGGGCCTGCATGCGCAGCACTGCACCGTGCTAGTATCAATTTGGTTGGCAAACGAACGTCGTGATCAGTCCAAGGCGCAGCCAAAACCCAAAGAGAGAGACATGACATGAGACATGCCTGCCGGTGAAGCAAGGGCGGACATGCCTGCGGGCGTGCCAGCCCACCTTGTCTGCCCTGTCGTCTCTGCCGCAGCGCCTAGCAGCAACAGCAATCGAATGGGATTTGGGACTTGGCTAGCTCCTCGTCGTCGTCAGCGCGCGCGCACACACGCACAAAAAAAGAAGATCACATCGGCATCACGGCATGCGTCCGAGTCCCAACCGATCCCTAGCTTAACCAGTCGGCAGCAGAAATGTGTGGACAACCGATCAGATCCCTTTGCCGTCCATGTCCCTTCTTTTTTCTCTCTCTCGATGTTTTCTTACCAACCGCGCGGGGAATCACTACTACTACTACAACTGCTTCATCAGCAACGTCAATCGATTAATAACTAACTAATATTATCGCTGCGTGCTTACGTGCTGGGCTTCTGGTTCTGGAAAAACCAAACATGAGCCAACTCAACCGCCGAAGACTGCACTTTCATGTGATCTTCTGAATATCTGTTGCTAGCAGGGATGGTGAGACATCGTCATCACGCACAGACTAGTTCCCGGTGACAGAGAAAGAAAGTTACTTAATCACCGCACCCAGCACAAGGTGGCTGGCAGTCGTAGCACACACAAGCAGAGTCGGTCAGTCGTCCAAGAGCAAAAAAAAAAAAAAAATCATACAGATCGACGACTAGTAGCAAAGGAAAGAATAATGTTTATAGTGCTGACAATAGAAGTGTAAGATTTCAAATACTACTCGAGAACTTTGCCCCGCGGATTATTTATTATGTACCCCGGACAACGTTGTTGAATTGTATAGATGCAGATGTTATTGTTAGTACTAACGCTTAGGGAAAACGAAACAGAACATTTTGATGAGAGGAAGAGACAAGCTATAAGCTCTTTGCACGTCCCAGTATTTAAGAGACATAACTCCTCTATCTACAAGGAACAGCACTAATAAAACTTGTTAGATAATATAAGATGCACTACTCAAGTTTAGTCTAACAACCGTAGTCCTAGAACAAGCACTACTCAAGTCTATTCTAAACCACAGACTACACACTAGAACAAAGCAATACTGGATTACACTAGCAAACACAAGGCGACACAATATTTTTCCCTGAGGTTAGGTAGCTTGCCAGCTTCCTATTCCTCGTTGAGGCGAGTCCAAGGATAGCTGCTCCACCACAAGTTTAACTACCCGTCAAGCAGAGGCAGAACCAGGGGCAGGCCCCCCCCCCCCCAAAAAAAAACAAGGATTTTTTTTCTATACTATGGAATAAAAAAATAAAATTTTCATCAAAAATTAATAAAAAATTCAAATTTTCATTCAAAATTTTAATAGAAATCATTTTTTTATCAAAAATTCATTAATACATTACAAAAAATTTCTCCTCTTACCTATTTACGATCTGTTATCTATTGTTCGGCCACCCTTATTTAAAATTGCTGGTTCCGCCACTGCCATCAAGGTAGGATGCACAACCTATGAGGCGACCAATAAACAAGGCACTCTCATTACACCCTATGAAACGACCAATAAACAAGGTACTCTCACTGCCTCAAATTCAATAGAATTTCTCTTCAACCCTTCATTAGTGGAGCTAAGCACAAGATTCCCTTACAATTCCTCCTTTGTATCCCCACGCAATTGCAATCTCCACACGGTGCTCGATACGGTCCTAGTCCTCTAAGACATCCAGGAATGACAAGAATTCCCATAGTTTCAATCTAGATGCAAACTCTTAATGCAAATACACTAGATCAATCCCAATCTCACTCAAACTCCATTTCAAGTATGCTTATGTGAGTGGAGTGTGTCTTTGAGATTCGTTAGCTATGGATATCATATGGGAGAGCCAACAGAGCCAGATAGGTCAACCATGCTTTCTGTTTATAGAGCCACTCAAGACTAGCTAGCCATTATGCTCTTTGAATGGGATGTCCCCATGCTTCACGGAAAACACTCTGGTGAGGCACTGGAGAGACCCATGAAGGTTTAAATGGCTAGTTCAAACTAGCCACTGCACAACCAATCCTCCAATGCCATGGACATTTTAGTGATCTCTCCAGGCCATGCAATTTATTGTATCAATAGTGAACTCTTTATTTGGTACTCAACACTAGAGTTTCCTCACGGTTTAAACAATCTATGCAGTACCACTTTTGGGGCCCCAAAATTTTTTGGTGGTTTTTACTAGAGCTTCTAGGGACACTCTTTGAAACTCATGCACAACAACCTTCACACCGATCAATGCCAGCCTCGCCAGGTGTCCAGGGATAGCCTTGCGTTGTTAAGTTCCATTGGCAGTATAGTGCTAGACCCTAAGCTCCAGTGGTGCTCAACATAGAATGCTAGACAATCACTACTATAAAAATAATCTATGCAAATTAGGAAGTATAATTACCAACTGGTAGTTGAGGAGATCACTAATGGCCAACGGTTAAGGTGTTACTGACAGCTAGTAGTCAAATTGTTGGTCTTTGTATAAAATACCTGACATACTCCCTCCATCCCAAATTATAAGTCATTCCAAGAATCTTGGAGAGTCAAAGTTTTTCAAGTATTATATAATAAAATAGTAACATTTATGACACCAACTAAGTATCATTAGATTTATTATTAGTTATATTGTCATCATATACCTATTTGATGTCATAAATCTTTGTGTTTCTTTCTATAATTTTGGTTAAACTTAAAGAAAGTTTGACTCTCCAAGATTCTTGAAATGACTTATAATTTGGAACGGAGGCAAATTAGTGTACAACAACCACAATGTGACGTGGTTGAAATTCCCATCAATCAGATCATTCCCTATTGTGTTTTGCTTTTATTTGCATCAATAAAAATTAAATCAAGATGGAAATAATTTTAGTTGTTACCTTGCAACAAATTTTAAGAAAATTAACACGAATATCAACTTCATCAGACATGCGTTCATTAGTTTGGCACTATTTTTCTTGGCTAGCGCTTTATGTGGAGAAAACATTACTTGCCTTTTCTTGGCATTATTGAGTCTGCACAATAGAATACATCACCATAGTCTAACAATATGAAAAATTATGATTTGTTCTTGCATTGATGCTTCACTGAGTTACTGACATGCTATTTCAGATATATATAAATTATCCTGTTGATTTTATAGTGAGTATGTATATACTTTTTTTTTTTGCTATTCACAACCAAAACTATATTTTCTTATAGGGCAACACTGGTGCAAGAGACTACAATATTGAAGATGAAGACTATGGCTCTAAAGGAACTCATGATTTGGACCTTGATTATGACCTTTGGGGACCACTAAATGAAATAGAGTGCCCCTTTTTCCACTAAATAATTTATCTTATGCCAAGTGAATAAGGGTAACTTCGACAAGTACTTCCATTTGCACATTAGTGATATGAGGAAGAATGGTGGTTAGCTATTTCATATATTTCATAGTTGTTGGTCAAATTTGAATGAACTATGCAATAGAGTGCAAGTTGTGAAGTAATACTAGAATGTTCCATGTGCAATATATTTCATCAAAATTTTGAGCTATTATTATAAATATCACAATCCTAAACACCTATTTTGATATATAGTAAAGTAGATTTTTTTTTAAAAAAAAAATACATACTACAAGAGCTAACGTGTAGAAAAGATCCATGGACAGCCAAAAATTACAAATGACGCTTGACATGGCCCATGTTTTGTAGTCCTCCATTTCTAAGAAACTACCATCATTAAATGCATTATGGTGCAGTTACACCAAATCGTTAGAGTCCCATTAGAAAAGCATGCTAAGCAAACCAAAAACCAAGACTAATTACCATCAACTTGCCAACAGTATACTGCCGACAACTTACCGTTGGCGCCTTTAACTTACCAATCACCCATTGGCAAATGGGAGAATCTCCGACCAAGAGTGACCAACAAGAACTTGTTGACCGCATACACTCGGCTATTGTCTTTGCTGATGGTAGAAAGTAAAGGCCAACGATTTAAAAATTGTTGGCCAATCTTACAATTCTAGTAGTGACTTGAACCAGAAGGGTAATGTTTAATATGTCGAACATTACCTCTCGGTCGGTCCGATATATTTTCAAACTCGGTTTGATAAACTCAACTTGTCCGGTGTTGACGCTGTCATTCATCTGACTCAACAAACAATTTATACGTGTAAGTAAGGCCCTGTTTGTTTCATTGGAACTAAACTTTAGGGACTAAACTTTAGTCCTTTTTAGTCCCTAATCACCCAAACAACCCTTGCTTTTGGAGGGACTAATCTTTAGTAGGATTAGTCAGCAAAGTGAGACTAAAAGGGACTAAAAGGGTAGTTTTCCTCCCCTTACCCCTCGTTTAATTGCGTCGGCCCGTGCGAACGCATACGCACTCGCTTTTCCTCCGCCGCCCCGTGCTCCCGCATCGCCTCTCGCGCCGACGGCTCCCTTCTGCTTTCCTCCGCCGCCCCTGCTCCCTTCTGCTTTCCTCCGCCGCCCCTGCTCCCATCCTCGGCGGCAGCCCACCTCGCGTCCACCGTCCCCATGGAGAACCACCGGAGCATTTACCGGGATGCGCCCGGATCTGGCTGGTCGGAGGCGCTCCTTGTCTTCTCCCGGGCGGGACGAGTGGGGCTTCGGCTCTCGGTCGTCGTCGTACCGGCACCGGCGCCCGCCGTCCCCCCCCGCCGGGATTTCGAGGATCTTGATTTGAACAATGAAGCCGACGGCTTCCCTACCTCGACGCCTACTCCGGCATTCTCAACGGCGGCGGCCCCCAAGTCCACCCCATGGACAGACCTCTCCTCCTCTGGCCTTCGAAGAGCAAGGCCCCGCGAACGTCGACGGCCACCGTGCCAGATCGGGGACGGCCGGTTTCATGCCTCCTCGCATGACCGGCAGTGGAGGAGGACGCGGGCGTGGAGGTGCTGTGCCGACTCCGGCGGGGGGGGGCGAGGCCGTGGCAGATCCGCCACCCATGCGCCCGCACTGCCGCCCGGATTTTGGCTCCGCAACAGCCACCGTAGCACATGGATGGGTGCCGGTCCGTCGCCAACAGATGCCTTTGCAAGCGGGTGGAGGGAATTTTCCTGCATCATCTACTACCCTGCCCTCTGAGAGTAATGATGGCATCGGCAACATGGATTTCGCAGATGAGAACACTCAACATGTTGTAAGTGCATTGCATATGTTTCCTATCTATCTAATATTTGAGTGCAAAATTCCAGTAATTGAATTGTCATGAGTCCTGTGTGTGCTCTGTATATTGAATGGTTGGTGTTGATATTAGGACAACTGAACTATACATTTTCCTCTATATGCTGTGAATTGTGTGCTCTATAATGTATAGTGCAGTGTAATTGTATTGTCTACAAATTAGCTCAGTGTATGCTGACAATGGTTGAGTGCTTTTGAATGTATTATTATGCAATTGTTTTGTCACCTAATTGACTTATATGTTAATAGACACGCACTGACAAGGCAAATTGGACTGAGGTGAACGTAAACATTTTCTGTGAGCTTGCTGTTGATCAAATTAGAGATGGTAATTGTCCAAATGGCACTATGTCCAATAGAGGCTATAAGATTATTGCACTCAAGTACTATGAAAAAACTGGACTACGACATGACAACAAGCAGCTAAGGAACAGATGGACCAATTGCAAAACTCTACATACTTTTCATGTTTGGTCTCAAGCACAGTCTGGTTTAGGGCTAGATAGGGTGACTGGTTGTGTAATTGCAGATGATGACTGGTGGAAGAAGCATACTAAGGTAAATTATGTGTCACTGCCATTGTCATTATAAGTTCATTATTTTTTTGAGTTGAGGACTAACAACAATGGTGTTTTCTATATTTTCCGTAGGCAGAGTGTAAAAAATTCAGACAATTCATTCCCAAGTATGTTGGACTCCTAGCCGAGATGTTTCAAGGGGTGATGTAGATGGGAGCTCTTCGCTTATCCCCGGAGAACCCCTCGCAAAGCAGAATCGGTGGATGAGGAGAATGATGACAGTGAAGATGATCCTGTGACTCCAATTAGCTCTAATAGTCATAAGAGAGGAAGTGCATCCACTGCAGATACAGCTGCCAGCCCTAGAAAGAAGAATAGATGTGCAATGCTGAAGGCTATTAAGGGTTTGACCAAGACAATAGAAGATGGCAACAAAGGGGAAGCCAACACTTTAGTGCAAATTTATAACAAGAAGGAGGAGAAGAAGCAGATAGAGCAACAGCCAGACCGAAAAAGGAAATTGAAGCCACCCTTGATATGGTCATACTGCATGGATGTAATGAGGATAGTGAGGAGTACTATGTTGCAACCCAACTGTTTGTATCCAAGTATCAGAGGACAGTTTTCAGCAAACTCAGTACTGTTGAGGGGAGGTTGGGCTGGCTGAAGAGAGCATGCCGTGACTGCAACCGTTGAACAATCTGTGTGGGTGGGACTTGAATTATGTGTGTGCAACTACTATTATATAGTATGTGAACCTTTTATGTATGGAGGAACTAGTTTTAAGTTCTGTGTGCATGTTTGTAAGAACAATCTGAGTGGATGAGTTCATTTAAGAATAGAACCTAATTGTCATATGTCTTTCAGCAATGTATGTCCACTATTTCTGTAGTGTATGGTATTTGTTTGTTTAGTATAGAAACCTGTTTTTAACAAACTGTGTGGATCCTAATCATATACTTATTTGCTGAGAACAGGAAAATGAGGACTCAGATGAGGACTTGCAGGAGTACATATACATGTCTCAGAAGAAGAGGACAAAGGTTGCATCCATTGGTGCCATGCTTGGTATGTACCACTATGAAACATACTACACTAAAGCTAAGCATAGAGTGGTAAAGGAAAGTGGGTATGATTGGGTGAGCAGAACACTAGAAGACTACACCTATTGTTTTGACATGTTTAGAAGGCCTGTGTTTGAAAAACTTCATAATACCCTAGTTCAGCCATATGGGTTGAAGTTGTGGCAGAACCGTCTAAATTAATACACTCACAAGAGTACTTGTCTTCCATTAGACACTAAGTACCCAAGGGAGCGCACTAATTTAATCGATTTCTCGTCGAGCACACCCAACGGGAGAACTCGAAACTCCACGTTTTTTTTTTTTTTCATCGGGATCACAAATAAGGGAATAAAGCTTACAACCTTCTTGCATTTCTTACATCTCAAGTTTACATTTGATCGAGTATTATATAACAAAGCGGAAAGGATGAATACAAATTGTAGCAAAATGGAAGTTGATTTATTTTAAACTTAACTCGATGTATCTTGTACACTTGGTCATTATTGCAAATGAAATAAACATTTATTCAATTACATGACCAACCATTTGACATGATGACACTATTATTTATGATAGAGTTTTTCTTATAAAAAAACAGTTAGTTAAGTTTGAAAATAAAACTACTATCGCAGCGTAATTGGAATTTCCTCGGCCGAGCCCACCGGGAGGAATCCACACACAAGAGTTAGCGACTAGCATCCACATGCACACCGCAATGGGGGGAATAAAACCCCGAGTACTCAATTGTACTCAAAGCCAAGACTTACCCCGACAGGAGGAAATAAATGACTCCAAGGAATATGCAAGGTTGTTTGGCTTCTTTGGGTTTTACATTTTGGGGAAAGCATTACTAACAAGTGCATCCTTATGTTCAATTTTAGTAGCCATGATTAATTCATTAGCTAACCATTCTAGCTGAGCACCCGAACTACTTTCAAGCAAGTGGTAAGCAATCAGAATCTCTTTTATCCATCTTTCATCTTCCATTTCTTACTACGATGCGAATAAGGCCCCTCGTCGTTACCGTTCAAGAACGGCGATTCGTGAATCAATGTGCTCATTTGGGTACCCCAAGACACACTCCCCCGCCCGCATCCTAGACACAGACGAGAACAACTTGCTTTCTCTGCCGGGGCTCGGATCCCCGCCCAAACCGGGACTCCAAGCCCCCGACATTCCCGGCCCGGCCGTAATGCGGTGCAAGGACCTCCAACCCAAAAAAGAAAACATATGAATGCACCACCCTATACGGTCGGTCGGATGAAGCCGAAAACCCAAGACAAGAGAGAGCAAGCCTTCCGAGCGCCCATACACAAGTATGTGTTCGGGATAAGGAGATCTGTGACTTAACCTTCAACCCTTTAGCAACGATCGGTCCTTAACCGACACAAGGCGGGACAAAAACGCAAACCGAGCCTCGCCTGTTTGCCCAACAAACCCAACGCCCATCCACGGTCCATGATACCGTCCCGCCCGGTCTCCATTTATTAACCATATATAATCCATATGATAGCAACCTGATAATAATATATAAACCTATCTCTCGCGAGTGACAGACAATCACTCGACTTCTACCGGGAACCTGTAGCATAGCAATCTACACGATCCTGTCATGCTAGTAAGACTCATAGGATAAGGATATATATGCAAGTGGGTTTCATCCAACTCCTCAAAACTTAATGCAACATATATATTATAAAGTGCAGAATAGTAGGGGTTATGAACCGGGGCTTGCCTGGCTAAAAGCATATAACCAAAAGTTAGTATTCCAACTCCGTGATACGTCCATCTTGACACCATCTTCGTGTAGACACCGGTCATCCGATTGCATCGATCCATCGTCGTTCCTATTATGATATGCAGTGATGCGATACGGAATGATGCAATCAATTAAAAGGCAACAAAGAACTCTAAAAAATGACACACACGAACTAAGCTAACAAGCTAGCTCTAATGGCTAACGCGATTAGCTAAGCATCAACCTCACAACAAACGATGATTTTATAATTACTTCCTTGCTAGAGTATTTTAACTACCTAACCAACCAGCTAATTGAGAGCTACAATCTTTACGAGAAAACACATAATACTCTTTGGGAGGCTACCGTGATAGAACTTAGTGTCCAAAATATTATCAAACCACCACAACAATTTATTGTCTAATTAATTCCCATAGTGATAAGCACTCCAAAATAAATAGATACAACCTAGAAGCATCACGCAACTGCATGAACCAACTACACCGGGGGGATAGATCATGATTTTAGGGGCCTAACAAAATTAGTTTCATAATTTTTGGACACCTATGTGATTTTATCTTAATTACCAAAGATCAGCTCAGGATTTAAAATAGAAAAGCCCTTAACCAATTCCTTAGAAAAAAGAAAAGCCACAATGGCCCAGCATGCCCAAACCGACGCGGCCCATGCGCAGAAGGCCCGGGGAAGGGAAGGCCAGGCTGGTACTTTTTTGCGAAAAAAGACCCCGCTATACTAACTAATTGCGCAAGTACTATACACACTATTATAGATGAGAGGGTGTTCTCACCTAGCACCCTGAAGATTGTCTCCTTTACAACGGGAGGTCCCGACGCGGCCAAGGCCGGGCGTGGGGCGTAGACCGGTGGCGCGTGGCGGCTCACCGCCCGCCGGAGCCCTCGCCGGTGGCCACCGGGCGGTCGATGGCTTTGAACTGGCGGTGCAGCGCATCCATGGGGGCGCGCCAACGAGACAGGGGGCAGCGCAACATGGCCGCCCGAGGAAGGCCATGGCCGCGCAATCCCGCGGTGGCGGCCGGGCGCCGTTTCACGGCGACGGCGTGGCTGCCCGGCCAAAGAGGCGCGGAAGGCGGGTCGGAAGGGCGCACGAGAACCAAGACCTTGACGCAATCCTCTCCCGCGTGGTTGGTTGGGCCGGAGATGGGTGAGGGAGGTCCGGCCGTGTCGAAAGTAAAGAGGCTCGGCGGGGCCGACGGCGGCCGACACGGCCGCGCCACCCGCACAAGCACGGCAGCGATTGCGACCCGGGTTGCGAGCATGGCGAAGGGGAGCTCGAGGCGAAGGCGATGGTGCCAATTAATTGGACTCCGGAGCTTTGGATAGGTCGTGCCTTTAAGAACGTCGTTCTCGACTACTTCATGACCGCCGGCCAGGAAACTCTAAATTGGAGCTTGGCACCGTGCGATTTAAAGGCGGGGTGGGGTCGGGTGTCCAGGCAACTTGATGACGGAGCTGTGGATGCGATGAATCGACTCGAGGTGACCTCTCCTCGCTGGAATTTAATGGCGCCCGTTAGCCATGGCGGCGAGGGGGAGGAGGTGCCGTGCTTGGCGCGACGTCCTTCAAGACGATGCTCGTAGCCCGGCGACGCGACGGCGAGCGCGACGGCGCCGAAGCCGCGGAGCCGAGCCCATGCGCTCTGCGGGGACGATATGACGCGACGGGCGCGGGGGCCCGGGGAAAGCAGCTCGACGCGATGGCGACGGCGAGGGGCAACAGCGGGGCTGGGTGCAGGCAGCGGCCGGGCGGCAAGAAGGCAAAGACGGTCACCCGGGTGAGGGGGAGGGACGGCCGAGCAGCCCGCGTGGCGGCGGTGGCTCGCCAGCCAGATGGCGAATGGCAGCGCCCGTGGCTAGAGGTGGCCAGAGCCGAGCTAGGCACGATCACGTGCGCGCGTGAAGCGGAGCAGCCACGCGACGGGCAACGATGGACCAGCGGGCAGCGAATACGTGCGCGGCGCACCTAGGCGCGACGACGACGAGCCGAGGACGCGGTGAGCGCGGCCCCGAGACGTTCTGATGGAGTCGGTGCCGTGCACGCTTCTTAAAGCGTCGATCAAAACCAAAGTAGCTCGGTTACGGCTCAATCAACTCTACGGCTCAAGAGGGCACTTAAGACTACTAGACAAGGCAATCTACTCGGGCTATGCTCGACCGGGGGAAGAAATCGTGGACTTGCCAACCGGCGCTTGTCGGCCGACGTTGGAGAGCTCGGCCAGAGCGCGAACCAGGTCGAAACAGTGAAGTTTTAAGGCCTTCGGGGCAAGATTTTCGGCGCTCACTAGTTAGATACCTGACCCAACAATTTGACTACTCAAAAGAAGGTTCATTGGGCTACTAAACAGAGCCAAAACATATTATCACTTCTTAACTAAATTTTGCAGAAATTGAGTGCCAACATGGCAGTGTCAGCCTGTTTGCAGACTTAGTAAATTCCAAGAGCAGAGCTGAATTCCATTTCCAAATTGCATTTTCGAGCTACTAGAAAATCTAGTTAACCCAATTATTTTTCAGTGACACAAGTTGCATTGTGATCTACAAAGTTCATACTTTAATCTTTATTTAGGTGACAAACACAAGTTCTATATTATTTTTGCCTCATAAAAATTGATTTATTACCTTAAGTGATATAAAGAGCAAAAGAACTAGCTTTCCTATAATAATTTTATTGACATTTTCGGATAGCAAACAATCAACTACGCACTTCAACACATGCATTAGCACAAAATCATGGTGCTACGAGATGGTTTAGCAAGAGGTTAAGTGCGTAACACCAGTGGTGTTACAGAAGTCAACTAAGAAGATGCCTTCAAAGGAGGCTTTGGGCATGTTTCTTTGGGTTTGTGGGGCACCTCAGAGTATGAGACAGGCAGCTAATAGATTCTGTAGGTCCAAAGAAACATGTAGCAGGAAGTTTCAGAAGGTGTTGACAAGTGTTAGCAGGTTAGCAGCTGATATCATTAGGCCACGTGACCCTCTCTTTACAACTGTCCATTCAAGATTGAAATCTACTAGGTTTGCTCCATTCTTTGATAATTGCATAGGAGCCATAGATGGAACCCATATACCTGTGACTGTGCCATTGAAGAATGTAGTTCAGCACACAGGGAGGAAGCGTGTTCCCACTCAGAATGTCATGGCAGTGTGTGACTTTGATATGATGTTCACATTTGTGTTGGCTGGATGGCCTGGCTCAGTTCATGACATGAGAGTGTTCAAAGATGCAAGGAACAAGTTTGGTCATGTGTTTCCTGAGCCACCTGAAGGTATTTTGCACTACTAACATAGTTTTCTTTTGTGGAGATGTACTATTCTGTGCTTACAAATTAAAATATATTGGTTGCAGGGAAATATTATCTTGTGGACTCTGGCTACCCAAACCAGGCTTGTTTTCTTGCACCATACAGAGGTACAAAGTATCATCTACCAGAGTATAGAAAGGGACTAGGACCTAGAGGTAAAAAAGAGTTGTTCAATTATTCACACTCATCTCTTCGAAATGTAATTGAGCGGGCTTTTGGAGTTTTAAAAAACAAGTGGAGAATTTTGAAGCACATAAGTAGCTACCCAATGCCCAAGCAGAGTCAAATTATCATGGCTTGTATGGCACTTCATAATTTTATTAGGGCTAGTGCTATGTCAGATCAAGACTTTGACATGTGTGATCGTGATGAGTACTTTGTGACTGGTGCACCATCAGCTCCTGAGCCCAATATAGAAGCACATGACCAGCCCGAGGATCAGAATATGAATCAGTTTAGAGATGAGATAGCTGATGGGTTGTATTTTAGATGAAAGATGATATTGTTCAAATATTTGTATTCCAAACTGTGATGAACTTTCAAAACTTTATGCATGTATTTGCTTATGTACGTATTTTGGAATCGTTGTACTCTATATTACATGAATTTGGCAAGCACCAGCCAAATAGGCCTTGACCGTATGGATGAAATTTGAAAACTATATGGATGTATTGTCTGTTCTGTACTCGAAGCACCAGCAGCGCGCCAAGCAGGGGAGCGCGCCAGGCAGCAGCAGCGCGCGCAGGCAGCAGCAGCGCGCGCCAAAACCAGGGGGGGCAAATCTGTCTTTTTTAAGCACCATTAACTATGTTTAGTCCTGTTTAGTCCGAGCAAACAAACAGTGCCTGACTAAACTTTAGGGACTAGAGTAAACAAACAGGGCCACATGTTTGCTTGCCGTTCTAAGAATCTGCGAGGCATTGGCAGGTAACCTTTGTACCCATGATTTTGTTAGCCTGGGATCACGATGGTTGCCACATTGAGAAGGTGCCTTGGCAGGCACGATCCAAACACGTCTATAGCACATGAAATTTGTATGAGGTGTAAGCGCACTACACAGAAACATACACAGAGTAGAAATTACATTCATATAATTTTTTTCATTTGTTTTTAGCTGCCAAAATTTTGCGCCGATTTTTTTTGGATGGGAATTCTTCTGTGTCGAGTGGGTTGTGGTTGTCCCCTGATGATCCCAGCAGCCCCCTTCATTCCATCCACAAAATCCATTTCCCCCTAGCTATCCCCCAATAAGGTAGCATGCGCGTACACATCAGAATGGATGAATATTGAAGAGCAAGAAGTTTGTCAAAGAAAAGAAAAGAAAAGAATGAAGAGCAAAAAAAAATAAAAACAATATAATTGAAGGGGGCGAAACTTAAACGAAGCCGCATCGTCACTTTTTCTCCTCTAACGTGGTACTGGTACCTGTACGACACCAATAGGCCGGCCGGTACGCTAGCTGGTGTAGCTCCTAGAAAGAGAGTTACTCTAGGAACGAAGCAAGTCATCAGAGACGTCTTGCTTTGCTTGCGTCTCCGGAGTACTATATCTTTGCAACCTGTCAGGGGCCGCGGGCCTTGAGCATACTACTATATAGGACGTGTGTACTAGTAGGGATACGGTATCTAGCTAGCAGCCATGGCATCATCAAGTAGTGCTGCTCTCGCCGTCCTAACGCTCAGCTGGGCGGCGGTTCTCGCCGCCGCGTCGCTGGACACGTCGCCGGTGACGTTCCAGGCCGGTTACATGCCGCTGTTCGGCGGGGGCAACCTCGTCCGCTCTCCCGGCGGCAGCTCCGTCCGCCTCAAACTTGACCGCCACACCGGTAAGAAATGTTTTCTTCTTCCTCATCTCCGTCCTTAAAATTTCTTCTTCTTGATCACTACTCCACTACTTATTATGCATAATATATAAGCATATAAATGATTTATTCATCGTCGCTCACCAGGCTCCGGGTTCGTCTCCAAGTCGGCTTACCACCATGGATTCTTCAGTGCTTCCATCAAGCTGCCCAACGATGACACCTCCGGTGTCGTCGTCGCCTTCTACGTAAGTCGTTGCTTCTTTTTGCTTCTTCTTATCACCACCGTAATCTCTCAAAATAATTCCATTGGTATATATTTTCTCTCTAGATGCTTATATAGTTTAGGTTAAAGCAGAATAACTGCGGCATCAAGCAACAAGTTCAGGAATTAACCACTTATTACTTGCTCCTCGATGTTAACTTAATTACTTTCTTCACGCATACATACTCGAAAGTTTTTGTGTGGGATTTGGCGAGGGCCTACTCCTTATAAAAGCTATGAATTCCTTTTTTTTCTCTTCAAACCAAAATAAAGGCTTTTTCCATACACAAATTTCAAGATCACCCAAAAAAAGCAAATAAACACAAAGTAATAGTGTTGATATAGATGTGCACAGCGGGTGCCACTTGCTCGTCTTCCTTCCTTTCGGTCTGCCCATGAAGAGCCATATAGAATTTGGCCATCCATGACCACGAGGCGTGTGCCGTGCCGTGCCTACACATGCAAGTTGGTTACCAGAAAGTACCCTAGCTAGAACGCATGGAACGAAAAGAGTGGATGCAAAAAACCTATATTTCTTTCTTTTTCCTTATATGATGATGAAAACCCAAAAGGCTATATCCATCACTATCTTTCACAAGTTTCCCATACGTACGCACGGTCCTAATTAAGGAGAAATGCTTGACATTTTCTTTATTTCGTTCACTCAAAGCATTGAAGTCGACCTTCTCTGCCTTAGTCCTTTTATGAAAAGTTGGACTAGACATATTTCTTTTTATATATATTTGGTATTATGGTTAGAGAAATGCTTGCGTATAACTCCATTACAAGGCACGTTTCATAAGTGATGATAATATGAAACCTTTTTTTTAAAACTTCTTTTAGCATTATAAGCCTAAAAAAAGAAAATCGATGTATATATTAAAGGATTTGTTTGGAAGGGTTCCTTTCAGCTTCGTCTCGTGCCATACTATTCAGAGTAGCCATAGCTAGAGAAGCTTTTTTTTTTTTTTTTTCCTAGCGTCACTAGCTTTCAGTTTGATTTTTTTAGGGAGAAAGGATAAGGAGAATGAAAAAGGGCTCATTAATTACTACAGTCTATAGTATTTTTCTTTATTAGAAACTAAAGCTGCTGTAGGAATGAGAAGCCCTGGTGCGCCTTTTTAATTTGATATATCATGGCCTCACTAACCTACCGGCAAGATGGATGTAACGGATTGGCCATTATTTGTATGTCGACATGTCATCATGTAATCTTATTTCAATCTTAGGTTTGGTAGCTCGAAAACTACAAGTGCATGCATCATCGCTGCGCCTTAGTGCTTAACTGCTTATGTCTCGTGAGTCGTCGATGGTTAGTTAAGTGTAGTGGTTGCAGACCGAAAGCAAAAGCATCCATTAAAGACGAGGGCCATTACATTTGCTAGATCAACAGTAGTAGTGCGTGGTGGAAATTGGAAATGGTAGGAGGCATGTACCTGTCACGCACTCACGCATCTACTACTTACTACCTTCAAACACAACAAAGACGAAATGGCCGGCGCCTGCTACAAAATTCTCGCCTCCCTTTCTAGCCGCGCATCATCATCATCATCATCATCATCATCATCATCGTTCTTAAAGCTACCAGACGCGTGTCCAGTCCTTGCTGATGCACTTTTTTTTTAAAAACTTCAGGCAAACTTTATTGATTATCAAAGACTGTTACGTCATTTATAAAGAGATTGAATATAGATGAGAGAGGATCATCTATCCAAATCTGAAAATTCTTAGACACTAAAGCTTGCCTAGCTAATTTATGAGCTACTGACTTATATAGTCTATTGCAATGACTAATGGAGATCTCCCTAAACTCTTCCCATAATAAAACAATCTCATCGTATATAGCCACTGCAGCGGTAGCCGAGAAACCACCTTCTTTCATTGTTTGAACCACTTCGATGCAATCCGATTGGACCTCAATTCGACTACAACCAATTTGTTGGGCTAGAAGAAAACCATCACGGAGCGCAGCCGCCTCCGATGCCACCGCATCAAAGACATGGGTACATAGCTGTGAGACGCTACAACAAAAGCACCCCCTGAATCTCTAATAACAGCCCCAGTCCCTCCCAAGCCCTTTGTTACATCAAATGCACCATCAATGTTAATCATTAGATACCCCTCCGACGGCTTCCTCCATCCGTGATTCATTACAGCCACCTTTTTTTGTTGCAATAGAGTAATTTGTCATAATCGTTGCAATAGCCATAGCCGATCTTGGTGGACTTTGTATATCTTCTCCATGGACTAATTGTCTCCTCTGCCACCAAATATACCAACAACCAGTGAGGATGAGTTCAGTCCAGCCGGTCTTGAGCTGGGTATCCTCCCTGTTCCTTCTGATGATCTTCTGTAATAGGACCGATCCTGATCTGTCCATGATCAATAATTTCTCAATCTGCGCCCAGACATCCATTGCAATCCAGATCTCCCTTGCACGATTGCATGAAAAAAGCATGTGTTTTTTATGTCTTCTGCCTCTGTCTGGCATACCGGGCAATTCACCGTATTTGTAATATGCTTATTAGCCAGAATAGTCAACATACGGAATGCAACCGTGAAGAGCTCGCCAAACAAAGATTTTTATCTTGCTCAGTACCGATAGCTTCCGTAATTTCTTCCACACCAGCTGCAGACCGGAACCTCCCGCCATAGCGGTATAATTCCTGGATGCAAATTTATGTGCTCATTGACAATGATAGGCAGATTTCATAGTAAATAGGCCATTCCGATTAGGTTGCTAGGCAACGAGATCTTCTCGACCACTATAAACTGGAATTTGGAGAATCCTGTTTACATCAACTGACCAAAATAATGATTTGACCAATGCCTCATCCCATCTCCCATCAATTGGATTAATAAGCTCATCCAAAGTTGCGATCACAATGTTACCTCTGGGAGTTAGCACTTTCAGGTTGTGGCTTCCAGGAATCCAATTATCATTCCAAATATTAATTTGTGTCCCATCTCCAACCCGCCATATACACTAGCCTTGCTGATGCACTTAATTTGTTACGCTAGGCAAGTTTCTCATCATCGTTTTTATTTTTTTTAACAAATAATAAATTATATGCGCCTTTGCATTAATCTTTCAGCTGTCGAACGCGGACGTGTTCCCTGGCAACCACGACGAGGTGGACTTCGAGCTGCTAGGCAACCGGCGTGGCCACGAGTGGCGGCTGCAGACCAACCTCTACGGCAACGGCAGCGTTTCCCGCGGCCGCGAGGAGCGGTGCCTCCTCCCCTTCGACCCCACCCTCCGCCCGCACGCCTACGCCGTCGCCTGGACCCCCACGGCCATCATCTTCTACGTCGACGGCACGCCCATCCGCGAGGTGGTCCGCGTGCCGGCCATGGGCGGCGACTTCCCGTCCAAGCCCATGTCCGTGTACGCCACCATCTGGGACGGCTCCGCCTGGGCCACCGACGGCGGGCGCTACAAGGTCGACTACGCCTTCGCGCCCTTCGCCGCCGACTTCTCCTCGCTCGTCCTCAGCGGCTGCCCCGGCGACGACCCCGCCGTGGACGCTGACGCCGCCGAGTGCCAGGTCGCCGTGATGACGGCCGACTGCGCCGTCATGGCCCCGCCAAGCGCGCCGCCATGCGGCGCTTCCGCCGCCGGTACCTACTCTACACGGTGTGCCGCGACATGTACCGGTACAACGGCACCATCTTCCCCGAGTGCGACGCCGACGCCGACGGCGCGGAACGCGACGGCTTCCACAAATGGGGCGAGTCCAAGCGCGTCTCCCCCAGCAGCCGCGGGTACAAGCAGCGGCGCGCGGACAAGGCCGTCGCCGTTGCCGTTGCCGTGCCTGGCCGGCCAGACACGTGGCCGGTCATCGGGACATTACGAGTCGACTGATAATGATCCACGGTGTGCCAGCGCTACTACGGTTATTAGGAGATTGATGATGATTGATGGATCTATATTAGAACAAGTACACGTACATCCACGATACAGCTAGCTAGGTGTAGTGTATATGGTACTACTGCCATGGACACACGTAGATACATTCCATATATACATGTAAATTTATTTTGTAATTCTATTACGGTAATACATTTTCAGTTAAAATGTTATATAGATAAAAGGGTAAATTACATTGTGTACCGTATAGCTCTTTAAATTTTCAGTGGATTCCTGTCTAGGTTGTTAGGCTAAAAATGTTATCATTTGGGTTCTCAATCTATCTATCCCATATACCAATAATCCGACACACCATGCGAGTGTCAGGAGCTGACATGGACATATGCTACCGTGTAGACCAGACGCGGGCCCATTGCCTACTTTGCAAAAAGACCAGCCCTATTTCTCTATCTCACAGGAGGCTTCGACACTAGCGAGCAGGCGAGACGTCCTACTACCACCGGGTGGGCTGGAGATTGGACGATGGATGCTAGTTGGATTGCTTTGAAGAATTGTTTGGCCTAGGCGCCATACCCGCGGCCTTTGAACATTGAATGTGAGATGAGTGTTTTTGGACGTGGTCGTTTCACATCTATGGTTAGTTGATGGAATAAGAATGCCTAAACTAGATTAATTCATGCATGTGGTTAGTTGACGGAATAAAAATATCCTATTATACTCCCTCCATGCTAGAAAAGAAAGTCGTTTTGGACAAAATTTGAATCAAATATTGGGAACATAAATCATGAATAACTTTTAAGTTGTTGAGTTTAGAAATATAAAAATCATATAAATAGATTTATCTTGAAATATACTTTCATAAAAGTATAAATATGCCACTTTCTAATGAGTACTTTTACAAAAATATAAAGTTAAAATTACACTTCAAAGACTGTATCGCTATCTAAAACGACTTTTTTTTACCAATTTACCAATATGGTGGAAGTATGTTGGTATTGATACTATAGGGATGAGAAAGGATAGCCAACTATGATAGCCAACTATGGTCCAAATGGTAATTTGAGAATCTTACATGTCTATTTATATTTTACTTTTTTCTATAACAATCTACGGTTAAAAAAAAATTAATTAATAAAACTATGACAATGGGGTATTGCCTATATTATATGTAATTTTGAAATGTGTCCACTAATAAACTTGCAGTTTACTTTAGCCATGATTCCATGTTCCAACTCTTGAGTTAGGTGTTCACCAATGAGTTGTGTTAGTGGAAATTAAATTCCTCCTTGATAAGAGAGGAAAGAAAAGAAGAGAAGAGAGAAAAAAATCGGCCTAAGT
Organism: Chrysopogon serrulatus; assembly: GCA_015844335.1. Classification (NCBI taxonomy): domain Eukaryota; kingdom Viridiplantae; phylum Streptophyta; class Magnoliopsida; order Poales; family Poaceae; genus Chrysopogon; species Chrysopogon serrulatus. Next base: position 52,159 of record JADLZL010004295.1, read on the forward strand.
TCCAAATCCTATCATGGAAATCAAATGAAAAAAGAATACACATTTGTTTTTCATCTTACATGTTGGTCCTTGTTATTTGTTGGTACCACATTAGGTACTATACAGTACAGTGAATGCAAATGTATGTACAAATAAATGACTTAACACACAACTTCATTCGTTACTATAGTAAGTGATTTGGACATTTTAGTAGTGATGAACAACCATGCAAGTGATTCGCGAAAAACTGTTCACATAACAATAAACGGGAAATCAATGTTGAACCATATGATTAAGAGTGGTATGCGGATGACAAATGCAAAAAAAAAAAGAAAGAAAAAACTAAAAAGGAGCTATGAAGCTATCAACAAACACAAACAGATGATCGTCATCATATAATAATTTTTAGTTCTTAAACTTTATGTTCATTCATTCAGCTTTTTTTTTTCCAAATTTCCTACCATTCATAATTTTATTTTTTTTGTCTTGCCAACCATAAGAGTGGGTTTTGTAAAAAAAAAAGATTGAAGGTTTTTAAAATAAATAAAAAAGAAACTTCATTAAACATCACCTAAGCTTGTATGGTGTGGTGGTAAGCCCTTCTTACTTGTGGTAAGACAACCACGGTTTAAATCTTGAATGTAGCATATTTTTTGGCCTTTCTCGTAAAAGTATCTGTTAGCGAACGGAGAGAGTGTGTGGGCTTGAATATATAGCTATTCTAAATTAGAATGGGCCAGACGAAAAAAAAAGGTAGAAATTTGTCTTTATTAATAGGTATAGATATAGGGCAAACTATCTGTTAGCGAACCGTTAAATGTCACAGTATGACCATCTTCTTTCTCCCGCGCGAGCACATTTGGGCTCGACGCCTCCGCTCCACGCTTGGTCTCTCGTCCGGTGTCCCGGCCTCGGCCGCGCCTTCCATGGCCGCCGCCCCTGTGCCGATATCCTTAGTTTTGGCCTCACTCGCCATGGCCGCCCTTGCCCTCACCCGCCAAGGCTCCGTCGTCCGACCCCGCCTACGGCCGGCACTCCCTGCGACCCTGCCTCGACTCGATCCTGCTGCCCTCCATGACCGCCCCCTTTGCCTACCAAGGCTCCGACGCTGCTCCCGAACTTGGCCTCGCCTGCCATGGACGCCCTTGCTCTGAGACCCTGCCCCCGGCCGGCACTCCCAGCCTCGATGAAGTTCCTCCTCGGGTCGACGCCGCCCCAATCCCACCGGAGCCGCGGCAATCCACCCTTCGGAACGGCTCAGACGCGAGGAAGAAAAGCTAGGTGATTGCCCCGACCTAGCAAGCTTGATCCTGGTACGGATTTCAATCGAATCCAACTTGCCGAAAAAAGCATTGATCCTGATATACGGGAAGAAATCTACATACATGTCGTATATGCTCTGGTTATAATTACATAATCCGCATCACATTGCCAAGAGCCAATGAGAATCCAGTGTTTGCCTACACCAATCCGCGGCACATCCTCATCAGAGCCGTCTGATCATGCAGGAACCGACCTAAATCCGTCGTGCGTCTCGCGTGCGGCCGTGCGTGCCTATATAAATAGCGCCCCTGTCCCCCGGCAAATTAACATCACGGGTTCACGGCTGAAGGAACCGACTACCTAGCTACGACTGCAAGGCATCATCATCGGTAGTGTAGCAGTTGCGCGCTAGCACACACGACCTGTGGGAGAGAGGTAATTAAATAGATCCATCTCCATAATGTATACTTATTCTCCTTAATTATTACTACTGCTGTACTTTAATGTGTGTAGTACTAATTAACAGATTTGGCCGTGATCTTTATTCTTGCTATTTATCTGCTATCCATATATCTAGCTACATGTTGCCCATTGACATATGCTTTGTTGTTTGTATAGTTCATTCAACTGGCTGATATTTTCATTCAAGTTTGGGTAATATATAGCTCATTGCAAACTCTAATGTGATTACACTAGACAGTAATCTATCCGCACTCTGCTCAGGGTTTATTCATCATTTTTGCCGTACAAGTGTTGATGAATTTCGTTGTATGTGAGTGCCGAGTACACATGATGTTGTTTGCACTTCGCAGTTCTATCCTCTCGAGCTTATGTCTCTAAACATGTTTCTGATGCGTACTGTTATGCCCTGACGATATATATTGTAGAGTATAGAGAGGAAACGACAACTCAATAGCCATTAGGGTTCCTTTAGTATCCAGATGATGAATTAGGTTTATGTTGAAGAATGCTCGAAACATCATGAAGCCCCTGCGCTGATTGGCCTTTTATTTGCACCGTGTAGTTTCCCACATCTCGATTCATATACCTGTCTTTACCTGTGCATACGTGTTCTCAATTTGTTTTCCTACTATTACACATTACATGATTCAGTTAGACATAAGCTAATGTGTGACAGTATGTAGTTCTGTGCACATTTCACTATTTCAGTGAGATGCAGGAAACTACTGTTATACATATTTCTATTCTTCAGAAGCATCTTAATTATTTTCAGTTACAGTATACTCAGGATTATTTTGTACTTAGTACATGATCATTGGTCAATCATCAATTTACTATTTTATTTGCAAGATGGCTCGTACTAAGTGTACGGCTCGTAAGTCGACTGGAGGAAAGGCACCAAGGAAGCAACTCGTTCATAGTATCTATGTACGTATATGTGTAAAATTTGTATGTCAAGTATCATCAGCACTTGCGTGTTCAAATTTTCTAACATTAGTATGCTGGCTTTGTGACCATTTACAGGTTGCTGCTCGCAAGAGAGTGCCAGTAACCGGAGGAGTGAAGAAGCCTCACCGTTACCGCCCTGGAACCGTAGCTCTTCGGTACGCCCAACAAGTGTGCAAACACGGCTGATTTTGTTTCATGGTTGCTTTGCTATCAATTGAATTGGACGGGGTGTGTGTTCTCATGCAAGATTTCTTTTTCTTGCAGTGAAATTCGCAAGTATCAGAAGGGCACGGAGCTGCTCATCAGGAAGATGCCCTTCCAGCGGCTCGTCAGGGAGATTGCCCAGTTTCACAAGGTTCGTACGGTTGCTAATTCGATCACTACAATGCACGATCTGCATATTTGTAATTATCTGAATGCATCTTGATGTCTGTCGTCAATGTATTTATGCATTGCTTTGTAGAGTGACCTGCGTTTCCAGAGCCACGCGATCCTTGCTCTGCAGGAGGCGGCAGAGGCGTATCTGGTGGGTCTCTTCGAGGACACTAACCTGTGTGCTATCCATGCCAAGCGGGTCACCATCATGCCCAAAGATGTTCATCTGGCCACCAGGATCCGTGGAGAGAGGCACTAATTAACCCTGATTGTGTCGTCAATGGAGCTATCCACAACCTGCTGGCTGCTGCATACTATACTAGCTGGTAGTATATTTGGGAATTCCTCGTCTTTAGTTTGTGTCGTCGAACCAGTTAATGATAGCCTCAGCTAGGTTTTCTTTTGCCGGTGTAAGACATAAAGTTTTATACGTAACTGAAGTTATGTCAGTCATCTTTTTCTGCTTTTCCTGGCTGTACAATTTGTTTTACGTATAACTGCAGCTCGATCAGTCACAATTTTCTGCTTGCTTTCCTGGCTGGTTGAATTTACATGGGCCTCTCTTCTATTTGATCCATCTATACATGTAGTGCACCACAGAAGGGCCTTTCGCGAAAAAAAAAAAGTAGTCCACATCACACAAAAGGGCCCAGCCAGGCCACAAACGAAGAAGCGGCCCTGCCCACAAAGAGCAAGACGCGTAGGTGCTGCAGGCCCAACCCAGCAGCAACAAACCACGCAACGGCTAGTGCGGAACGGCCAAGCCGGAACGCCGCTGCTCGCTGCTTCTTGCCGTCTCCTCGTCTCGTCCGTCCGTTCGCCGAGACAACGGTCATATTACCGTTGTCCTGCCACAATCCCAGCCCTTTAAAACACGCGCCCCTACGCCGCCGTCTCCACCCCCGCTTCCCCACCCTCTCTCTCTCTCTCTCCCGCTCCTTCCCCCTCCTCGCCAGCGACGCGCGCTTCTCACCCGCCTCGCCGCCGAGAAAGAAAGCGCCCGACGATGGAGACGCCGCTGTCCACCAGGAGGATCACCCGCTCGCTCGCCGCGCCGCCGCATCCGCCCGTGAGTCCCTCCCTCTTCTCCCACCTCTCGACTCTCTGTTTCTTGAATCTTGATCGTTGGATCGATTCTTTAGTCTGGACGCGTTTCTTGGATGTGTTTCCTGACGACGCCCACCTTCGATTCTCCTTCTCCGCAGAGAAGAGCGCCGCCGCCGCCGGGCCCGACTCCGCCGCCGTCTTCTCCCGGGCCAAGAACGCCGCCGCGGTGGAGACCCAGGCCCAGGCCCAGCCGCGCGCCGCCCTGCACGACATCACCAACGACTCCCCATCGTCGGCCTCGCGGCGGGCGGCCTCGCGGGCACCGACACCACCCCAGCCTCGACCGCCGCCAAGACCCGCCGCAGGGCGCCGCGGCGCACGCCCGGCTCGGGGGAGGCGCTCCTGCGCGGCCAGGTCAAGGCGCTCCTGCACAAGGTCGAGGAGGAGCAGGGCTACGCCGCCGCCGCCGCCCTCGTCAGGCCCGCGCGCATCCAGGCGCTGCTCGGCGTCTCCAGGTCCCCGGCCCAGCTTCTTGCGCCCACGCCGGCCAACACGCCGCAGATCGGCCCCGTCTCTGCGACCAGGGAGGGCCTCCTGCTGCATGGCGGCGCCACCGTCGTGCCCTGCGTCCTCGAAGAAGAGGAACTGCTGATTCCTAAGCTTCAGGTAATGCAATTGTCGATTCAGCAATGAATGTTCCCCCCAACCCCCATCCCCAAGTTACGATTCGACATGGGGTTTCTCCAAACCTGTAATGGAATTCCAATTTCAGTCAGGGAACGCACATTCTTCTTCTCAATCTGATGCATAAGCTTGTGTATCTAGTATCTTTATTATTGGCTAACCTTCTTTGCGCATGTACAACCTAAGTTTGATTCAAGGGTTCTCCAAACCTGTCTGCTGTAGTAGGATTCCTGCTACCGTAGCAGTAAACTATACTAAACTTTTGATATATGATGAATTTTCTGAATATGTTCATTCTCAAATATCAATGGCATGCTAGTATCTTTATTCGTAACCTTCTTTGTGCACGTCCATGTTAGTTCAGGCGCAACTCTGCACGACTTGTTGTATGATAAGTTCTCCCGCCATGTGGGATGTTTTAGGATTCCTGACGCGTAACAGTAAATAGTAATCTTGATATATGATGAATTTTATTATTGTTTCCATGCTGCATTGTTAGCTCCATCTAGCCTGTACTCAAATCTCAATGGCATGCCAGATATTTCAGAACTGCAAATTGATGTCTATCATCTAACCAGCATGACCTTGTTGTGCCTTCAGCTGGTTGTGCAGTCACTACTGCATTTGGTCCTAAGTTGTTTTCCTTGCTCCCCTTGTTGTGCAGGTCATTGCAGCTTCCCTGCCTCCACCTCAGCCAGAGGAGGAGCTGGGCGAGTGCCAGCTGAACCGTGCGCTGGTGTTCGACGACTCCCCTGACAAATCCGACGAGTCCAGTAGATCAGCCGTCTCGTCATCTGTCTCTCTGCAGGAGGGCAGCGCCGGCAGCTACATGGACAAGTCATCATCATCTGAGGACGACAGCTCCTCTGCCTGGTCCATTCAGGTCCATGCCAGCCCAGAGAAGGGCCATGAAGAAGAGCTGGGCGTGGAGGAGCTGGCGGCAGAGTACACTGAAGAAGAGGAGGAGGAGGAGGGGGACTGGGAAGAAGACAGCGATGACGACTGCTATGATGATCTGTGCGAGGAGATGAGCAAGATGACCGTGTTGGATGAAGAGGAGAAGAAGACCGGGCTGCCGCAGTTCGAGGGGAAGCACACCAGGTTCATCTACAACAGCGACGACGAGATCGAGCGGGAGGAGGTGGCGGACGCAGCTGAGGCGAGGGCTGAGCTTGGCGCGTTGATGCTCAGAGGGCTGCCGGTGCCGGCGGGGAGGCACCTGCGCTTCCTCGACGAGGAGGATGACGAGGAATAAGAATGTCAGTTATGTGTTCAGATTGGGTATCTGCAGTGGTTGTCTTTCCCTGACACCAGCCCATAATTCTTTTGGGGGGCTCCGGTTCTGTATTTTTCATTGATTCTTGTCTCCGTTCTTCAGAGAACAAATAACTCTTTTACCAATTCAACTCTTCTGAAATGAAACATACTATTTCCCGGTTACTGAGTAAATATGTTTTGTGGCATTCGATTACATGACAGGTCTTTATGCTTTCTCTGTATACTGTGCTGTTTTGGATATCTGTTCCTGGAAAATTAGAATACTTTGGGGGTAAAAGTAAAACCATTTCCGGGGACTCGACAGCTTTGTATCCTTTGAGGCTGTGACTAAACAATCTTGGTCATGAATGCAAAATAATCAACGAACAATCTTGTAATTTGTCCGTTTGTGCGGTCATCTTCAGAGCAGAGCTCGTCCCTTTCCAAGTAGTTTACAGGTATGTCATCATCAATTTTGTTGTAAGCATCAGTCGACTATTTGTTTTGAAAATGAAAAGAATTTTTAGTTTCAATCTCTCCGTGGTGAAAGAATTTACGACCTTTTAGATGGAAGAAACTGGAGCTGCAGGAGGAGGAGAAATCAAAGATATGGATCGACAGATAGGACGGAAAGCGACATGTGCAGATGGCCTGCTGAGTGTCGTTGACTCTCGTTTTGTTTACATGTGCTTTCTTCATGGCATCGCGTTAAACTCGCCCAATTCTTTTGACGTTTGTGCCCGTTGCATTGCATGTCCAGGCAGAAACCCTGTGTTTGCGTATTGCACTGCCTGGTGCAAGTTTAGCTTTCCTTGTTACACCTCTCATGAATTTGACGGCGACTGGTTTTACGTCGACATTGACGTCACACCATGCCATAGTTTCCCAATCATTTTTAATTAAAAAAACAACTAAAATTGCCTGCAAATAATAGATAGCGGTTGCAGTAAAGTTTATCGTCAATGCAGAAAAGCTTCACTTTTGCGATTGCAGTAAAGCTTGGTAAATTACCCGTAAAATAACTTTTTGTCCATTACATTATTTTTTTAGGTTTCTGTTAGCTTGGTAAATTTGACACTAGATTGCATTAAATTTGTTGTGTAGTGTTGTGGTTTGTCTCTTGGTAAAATTGTTTTCTTTTTTGCGATTTCAGGTGTCACGGCTCCATGTTTGTAGGTCAGATTTGTATTTGTTGTTTTTCTTTGTAAGTCAAGCAAACACTATGGGCCATTCCTAACGATGCTATGGAGGGCTTCAGTTGTTCTATAAACTTATTCATAGCAACTCATTATTGTTGCTCCAAACTATAAAATCCCAAAGAAGCTTATAGGACCATATGCCTTGTGGAGGGCACAAGTCCTCTGCCATTCGGACTAGCTTCATCTACTCGGACTTAGAGGAACAAGCGTTGTCAAAGATCGCCCACATGTCATCCAACAAGCTCATTGAACATGTCAACCAGTTTTGCCATAGTTTTCTTATTATTCTTGGTGGTTTTCTGCTACCTATATATAGCTTGGAGCATCAGTGACTTCATTGAAGCACTCAACTAAAGATTATGAGGTGCTCTTGTGCTCATCCTCGCCAAAGTTGGCAAAGTGCAACTTTAGTGGAATTTAGGCTTGGATAATTAAGCACATTGTGATTGAGCCAACTCAAGACAAGTCCGCACGTCGGAACCAACTTGATAGGTTGTTGAATATGTAGAGGAGTGAATGAACGTATATGATTGACAAATCACCAAACCACGTAGATATATCTTGTGTTATCCGGTGGTTTGATCACTCTACACTTGGCCTTTACATTGTGTTCTTAAAATTCCTAGTGTAGAGTTATTAGGTTTGCAAGACATAATTATAAGTAATGCTTATTAGGGCCTCATTTGTTTCTACCGAGTTTGTTGTGTTGTCCTTTATATAATTTTCTAATTAGACTAGATGGCTCTAGCCATCAAAAATCCATTTCACCAAACTATCCATTTCACCAAACTAGTCGCGGAAAGGAATGGGAACGGTATTAGACAGTCTCAACATAAGGCTCTATGCTTTAAGATCCATCCCGAACATTGTGGAATACATAAGTCAGACATAGCCATCAACACTTGCTAGCTACAATAATAATTTATAGGACAAACCTATGATAAATTAGAGTACTCAATATGAACGGTGAACCCATAAACAACAAAAGTAAGAACTAAATTTAATGAACCAAAGTAATCAAGTCACCAAAAATGGTCCCAAATGTTTATTCCACGGCCTAGACGTCCTTCACTCCCTCCATATCTTGTAATAAGTATCACAATGATAAGGGCTTTGCCGTGCTCTCCAAAACTTCCGCATGTTGATATGCTTTGCATCGAGCTCCTAAGTTTATAACATTTTTATATTGGTTCTTTATAAGGGTAAACCTACAACGCTTGTCCACTAGCGATCCGAGTTCTTTATAAGGGTAAACCTAAAAGCGCTTGTTATATATATATATATATATATATATATATGAATATATTTATAAATATATATATATATATATATATCATTTTAAAAAAATAAATATAACAGAGGCTAAGGCCAATACAAGTAACTAGTCAATCTTTATATATCTATAGCAACAATAGATTGGATTATCATCACTTGGAACTCAACCTTGAGGTGGGAGGCATCAAAGTGGCCAGTGAACGTGGGCTGCTAACTGAGTTGCCGTCCCTTCGCGGGCGTGCCGACGTGCACGCTACTAGCGCGTACACACACATTTCGCTAGTCGCTGCCGATGCCGAATAAGCCGGCCGTAGGCTGGTTGTGAGCTTCCACGTAGAGTCTCGTCATGAGGTCCCACTGACACTATACTTAAATACACTGATGATGAATGCGATGTCCTGTACCTGTAGTAGAGAATTCAGGGAATGGGTCAGCAACACCTCAGCATCGAGCATGCGGCAACGAAAGCGCATTCGTAGTAAACATTTATCGTAATACTGCGGCTGTTCACCTCCATCGTCATCACAACCATTACTCACGGTTGCTGCCGATAATAATAATAATAATTACAGGAAAGGACAGGGCGGAAGTTTAGCTGAACCCGTGAAGGTGAAGCAGTGCCAGTCCAGAGACGAAAAATACGTATTGCTGCGGAGCAAACGGATTCTCAGACGCGGGATCGGTAGCGGGCAGTGAAACGGGGAATTGCCAGGGGCAGGGGAGCACCGCAGCAGGCCAGCAGCCCACTGCGCTGCGACTGCGAGTCTTGCATCGGCGGCGGCGGCGGCGGCAGCGGCAAAGTCAAGCGCGCTGGTCTCCCTCACCCTCAAGCAAAGCAAAGCAACCTACTCCTCTCCTCACTCGCTCCGCCTCCGCTCCTCCTCCACTTGCCTTCCTCTTCCGTGCGCGTCCCGTCCACACCACACCGCCCCGTCCCCTTCCCCGGCTCGTCCTACCCCCTCCCCTCCCCTCGGCTTACGCCACACCCAGCCCAATCAACTCGCCGCGGACCGCGCCCATGCCCTCATCCTCCTGCTCCTCCCAAAATTGACCGGACCACCCAATCGATCCACCCCCGATCCATCCGCCCCCATGGATCGCACCACCAGCAACAGCAGCAGCAGTAGCACCACCCCCGCCGCCAGCCAGAACCCGCACCTCGGCGTCAACAAGCTCGGCCGCGCCATCCGCAAGGCCACGCCGCCGCCGCCGCCGCAGCCGTCTCAGCAACAGCTCGCCGCCAACCGCCCGCCCCAGCCCCAGCCGCAGGTCTACAACATCAGCAAGAACCAGTTCCGCGACATCGTCCAGCAGCTCACCGCCGGCACACCGTCCCCGCCGCCGCCGCACCACCACCACCAGCAGCTCGCCCACCGCCCGCCGCCGCCGCAGTCGCAGCCCAAGACGCCCTCCATGCGCCTCCAGAGGATCCGCCCGCCCCCCATCGCCACCCCCGTCGCCCGGCCCCCGCCGGTCCACCCCAACCACCACGCGATCCCCCACAACCCTAACCACAACCACCCCGTCTTCCACCGTCCGCCGCCGCCGCAGCAGCCCCAGCCGCAGCACATGCCCGCTCCCGGCCCCGCATGGGCGGATTCCCCGGTCTCCGCGTACATGCGCATCCTCGAGAACTCCCTCTTCACCCCGCCGGGCGCCACGGCGGCGGCGGTGGCTGCAGCTGCGGGGCAGGCGCCACACCCTCACCCCCAGCCTTCGCATCCTCACCCACCGCCTCCGCCGCCGGTTCCGTCACCCGGGATACTCCCTTCCCCAAGCGGCTTTCTCAACCTGCTCTCGCCCACGCCGAGGTCGCCCTACCCGCTACTCTCGCCAGGGTTTCAGCACCCGCCGCCGCTCACGCCCAACTTCCCCCCGCTGTCTCCGTTGCCGGGGACCGGAATCCTTGGCCCAGGGCCCATGCCGCCGCCGCCGTCGCCGGGTCTCTGGTTCCCGCAGTCACCATCTGGGCTCCTTTCTCCGTCAGGATTCTTGCCGATCCTTAGCCCAAGGTGGAGAGATATGTAGCAAGGATGCCTTTTCCGCAGCAGCTGCCCCTGTTGAGCAACAACAAGGCGGCCGTGTAACATTTGACGGTAGGGACGTAGCCACGGTGAGGTCAGTTCCGGAGTTGGCTGGAGAAAAAGACACAGGTGGGTTGTAACTTTGGACACCGATATTTGTTGCTGCTACTTACTGCTTCTGTGGTTGATTAGTCAGTCCGTCTGTCTGTAAGGTCTCGGTAAAGAAGATTGGTTATATATTTGTAATTGTATAACTGGGGAACATTTCAATTCATTCACTTTTCTTAGATGCAAATGGACAGATTAAATTGGGCATGTTCTAGTTTAGATTCTCGAGTGACTAGGCTTGGAAATCTGTAATTGTGTAGTTCATGAAAGAATAGCTCTTTCTGACAAATCTCAAACTGTTGTTCTGCCTATTAAGGCATGGAATGTTCTCCCTATTCTCTTTTTTGTTTTGTTTTCTTATTACTTCCTGGACATAATCTGGTCAGAAAATCACTGTCAAACAAATTTTATTAGTTATCCCTACCATGAACTACTGAAGGGCTTAGTGTTTAAGATTGACACACTGTTGTTATGGTTATAAGTTACTACTCACAGGATCATGCTATTCTGTGCTAATTCTGCCCATATATGATACAAGGGTTGCTCTTTTGCTCATTTTGGCAGTGTGGCAGTATCATTTCCTGATCCCTAAATGGTTCATATGCAGTTCAACATGGCAATCGACATAAGCAGCACTTCTCAGCAGGGACCACATTGTATACCTTTGGACTTCATATAGAAAATATTTGCTCCTAGTTACTGCCTGGTCTAGCATAGGATACGATAATATTGTCCATGCCTATGTCAGGATATTAAGGAAATCTACTCACATTGTTACAGTTGTACAGACTTTGTATGCCTTACTAGCTTATTTTCTTTCTTACCCACAATAGTTGAAGTACCCATAAGGTTATGCAACACCGTTATTGGGGACACACTCCTTTTATAGCATATCTCTGAAATTGTCAGTGCCCTATAATTGTCAGGATTTATTTTTCTTCAAGTGGTTTCCTTTGATGCACACTGTGCTTGGAGTCCCCAAGTTCAACTCCTTTTCCTATTGGGAACTCAAGCTATCTGAATGGTCTTCTAGGTTAATGATGAACACTACGCCATGAGTTCCAGAAAACAAATGTCTTTCCAAGTGGGGGTTCTCATGCCGTGTATATCATTTTGTAGTTATATGCTGTGTGGCATATTATATTTTGTTTGTGTCCTCTGTTTAGAATTAATATACGAAATATTGTACTGGACCCCCTTGGTATCCAGTGCTAAAGAGGGAATAATTAAAGGGTGGTCCTTGTTGTTCCAACTAGGATTATTTGTGTGTAGCATCTTCTTCTAATTAGATATTGTTTTTATACAAATGTTCTATAGATTACTACTCTAGAAACCATTGCAGAACTGCACTGTTTGTTTTGTAAGTTGTCTGTGAGTGAAAATATATACAGCGATTCTGTGTAGCAAGTTGATCCTTGCATAATTGTGATACTTAAATGACTACTTGTAACATCATTCAAGATGGTTTATGCGCAAGTTGTCTGTTATTTTCTTGCATTATGCCCCTTTACACGATGTTGGTACTCATGATTTGCCATCAAAAGAAACCTTGGTTTGCTTATGTTTGTGAATCATTCTGCTGATGGATACATGCTTTGTAACATGGCAATGTGCCCGCAGGTGAGTCCTGAGATCTAAATGTTTGGTGTTATACCACTTCACGTGTTCACCATTCTACTCACTGGAATGGAAAGGTATACTGATCTTGTTGGTTTAGCTAGCCCAGAAAGAAATGCTTCTGTTGTGTCTGGTTTGTATTGGGGCCAATGGATTCTAGATGGTCTACTGAAGTGCCTTTTGGGTTCCAGTCGTTTGTGCTCTCCTCCAGTTGGTGGTAACGGATCGAGAAACTAGTTCTGGATAATTAGCTGAAGTTTTTTTTTTTTTTGATATTTGTTAATTTGATCTGTATGACGTCTGAACTTTCATGGGATTTGGTGATTGGCGAGCATGTGCCCCATGTCTGTTATCTTGGTTGACTTGAAGGCTTTGAGAATGGTATGGATATGCTTGAAGTGTTCTCACACCCTTCATCATTCCCTTGTTTTATTTGGCTCGCAATGCAAGCTGTACCCTCAGAAAAGAAAAGAAAAAGAGTGACAAGGGCATCTAGCTTGATTGAGATAATTGTTGTATATGTGGTGGATTATTTCAATGGACATCCTTTTGATTAAATTGCTTGTCTGTATACATAGTGGCGTGCACGCGCGTAGAACAAGCAAGCCAGCCGAAAATTTGGGAAATCAGGGAGTGCACATATTTCTACAGGCTACAGCCAAGCAAGGAACCGAAGTGATGTGGCATATTCCGTCTAAACTCAATGGAATTTCTTCTTTTTTCCCCCCTTTTCTTCTGTCGTCCCCACAGACCGTTGACTTGCATGGAGCTGGAGAGGGGGCCATGCTTTGTCCCCTTCTGTCATTCTGCTGGGAGAGGGTGAGGATAGACTGGATCTGGTCCTTGGTCAACGAAATCTGAAACCATCGACCTCTGGTTACTGACAGAGGCCGCCGGCCTGTGCGAGCAGATCTGTCTGTCTTTTGATCTGGCACTAATCCGAGTAAAGTAACTTGAGTGGCTGTCATGGTCTCATCATCGCTTGTTTACTGCACTACTCCCTCCGTTTCAAAATAAGTGGCTGTAATTTAATTTATGGTTTAATATTTATATCTCAAATAATTTTGTTCATCATCTTTTGATACTAATTGTGATACTGCGATGATATTTAATATTTATAAAAACTACAGGTATTTGTTTACCAGAGTACTACCTTGTTTCAGTCTACCTCAGTTTTTCCTTTGTTCTCCGGTAGAAATCGGAGGGCACTTCCAAAAGAGACCGGAGAATATTAAGCTGCGGATTAGAGTGTGACGATGGCGACACGGTTTGGTCCACACACATATCCCGTTTCTTGTTGTTTGGCCGAACCTGCAAGAAATTTACGTAAAATCAGTCCTAATCTGTGTAATCTTTGCTGATGATACTTTAATCTGGATTCGATAGGAACTAGTAAAGCACAGCACTATGAAAAAGGGTGCTGAGAATCCAGAGGATATTTTTGTGTTTCCCCCTTCTACGGAGTATATATACAGTACATCCTAAATTCCTAATAATATATCTTCAGTCCAGCCGCTGTTTCTGCAGGAGACGGAGGACGGGGACGTGCCAGCCTTGCCTTGTGCATCTCGTTCTCGTCTACCTGAGTGGGCGCCGGATTGGAATGATGAGAGCGATGGCTGCTTTGCCATCTCAAACTACTCAAGGGCCGCCGGCCCGGACCCAGGACGAGCCGCCGGCTGGCTGGCAGGTTGCTCGTGACACCAGGCGCCAGACGGGGCGGAACAACAGCGTCAGGATGCAGCCGTGCATTGCATATGATCTGCCTGTGTGCCATGGTAACCCGTCCACCTCAAGCTCTACCTTCTTCCACCCCCTGTGTTGCATTTATTTTCTTCCTCTGCTCTCATCCTCTCTGTGTTGCCTCAGTCGCAGACAGGAGGAGTTCGGTCATTTTAGGTTTTGGTTGTTGAGTTTGTATACTTTTCATGGTTCTGAAACATTTTTAGGATATTTAATGCGGACATGACATAAAATGAGTATCTTATGAAAATACATTGAATTAAATCTAATGGTACTAATTTGGTACCATACATTTAGTATTTTTTTTAGAAATTTGGTCAAAGTTTTTAAGACAATTCGAAAGTATTCAGGGACGAGAGGGAGTACTTTTCATGGTTTGAAACGTTTAGGATATTTAATGCGGACAATATTTATGAATTATAAAGTATGAAATTTATTTCTTTAGAGATTAAAAAACCAGATCCCATAAAAACTCGTTTTTTGATTTTTCTAGATACATAGTTTATACTTCCTCCATGTTCGAATTAGTTGACGTTTAGGACATGATTGTAATTGATTAATTAGGGGTTAGTTTTCCATGTTTATTAAAATAGAGTTTGCGGGTGCTCTTCATACGAGAAAGTTTGTTGAGGTGGCTAGTGCATGGGGCGCTGGCAAGCCGTGATTAATTGCAGTTAAAAAGGGATTGGTAATTGGGAGTAATGAAAAAGTGGAACGGCGGGCGGTGTCGCAGGGGGGGCATGATGATCCAAAACCTTGTTGACAGGATTTCTTTTTAAAGATTAACGTCAATAGGCACCAGAGTATGTCTAAACAGAATGAATTTAGAATGGAGGGATAGACACATGATTTGGCAACACTAAACAGTGTGATGAATATGTAGGATCTTAGCTTTAGTATAGATATAGCTACTCATAGCATTCCAGAGCATGATTCAGCCATTGTACATCACTGTGATAATAATTGAGTTGACATTTTAACAACCAAAGAATAATTGCTGAAGGATGTACAGCATAAGAAACTAGTTGGAAGGAACGGAATGGAAGTCGCTGTCTTGAATCTCCAGCCACTACAGATGCCTACTCCTTTAGGCTCATAACCGCAAAATTGTTCACAAACCAATAACCAGAATCACATACTCATTGTATAAAAGAAAATCCTTTGCTGAGGTACCCATATAGTTTTTTGGGCCATCAAATTGGAGCTCCAATTACCCACTGTCACTGACACGTGGGTCTGAACCGCCGGTAGCTAGGAGTGAGAGTGACTGCTCAGCTTAGTGAAGTGAGCTTTCTTCTTCAGCAGGCTCCCGAATTTCTTGAGCAGAGCCCTCTTCTTCTTCTGGACGCGCTGATCCCGGCTGAACGACGATGTCGGGCCATGGATCAGCAGTCCGTTCATCTGATCCACGAGTGCATCGTCCCCCGATGACTCAACATCGTCACCGTCATCGTCGTCACTCGGCTCGGAATCGTCGTCCCTCTCTTTGGACAGGTCGTCCTCTATCATCTTGCTGTTCTCCAAAGAGCTGGCAGCCACTGCTGATGGTGATGCACCGCTTTCCTTCTCATGCTTCACCTGCCTGACCGTCTCCACTTCGACGTGCTTGATATCCTCCTTTTGGTTTTGGATGATCTCGCCATTGTTCTCGTCGTCTTGGACGATATGATGCATCGGCGAGCAGATCATCTTCAGGAGCACGCTCGGCTGCTTCTCTGGGCTCCTGATGACCACCCCGTTCGATAACTCTCCTCCTTTCCTGGCCGTGGTTTCTGCTAGCAGCACGGCGAGCTCGTCGATCTTAGCCTGAGCAGCCAATTCTCTTGCCCGCATCTCTCGGTTCTCCTGTACAATGCTCGCCAGCTCATGCTCCTTGTCTTCCAGCGTCTCCTTCAACCTCAGGCTGCTGATCTTTGCCTCCTCCGAGGTCAGGTTGGCCTCGGTGATCTTGGACTCGAGCAGCCTCAGCTTGTTCTGCAGCTGCACATTCTCCTCCTTGGCAGCCTTCGCTTCGCCCTCTGCGACTTTCAGTGATTCGAGCACATTGTCCATTTCCAGCTTGGTTTGCTGGAGGGCCTTGGACTTGTCGGCGCTATCTCTTAATCGCAGTCGCAGCTCGGTGAGTTCATGATTCAGAGCAAGCAGCTCCTTGTCCTTGGAGGACAGCAGGTCTTTGAGGTGCAAGCTCTCTGCCTTCGCTTCTTCTTCTTCAGTATTCGTTGCCTGGACTTCAAATTCTTGCAGCTTACTGAGCAGCAGGGTCTTGTCTGCCCTGAGCTCCTGCACTTCGTTCTCTGCAGCTCTGAGGGACTCCGTGAGTCTGTTCATTTCTAGCTGGATGGAGCTTATTCCATCATCAGATATCTTGAGCGTATCAACAAACCCAGCCTCTTTAGATATCCAATCATCCTTTGAAATCTTGGCCTCTGAACCCATCCTCGCCACTGTCTTCCTCAGCTCTGACATCTGAAGCCGGGCATCGTCTACCTCTGCCTGTTTCGCGAGGACCCTTTCCTTGGCCTCTCTCGCCTCCGACGACACTTCACGCAGCGCCGCCGCTAAATCCTCGACGGCCTTCTTCGCCTTGTCCCTCTCTTCTCTGGCGTCGGCAAGCTCCCTGAGCAGCCTGTTCTTGTCTTCGGTGAGGTGGCCGACATGCTTGCTGGCTGTCTTCTCGGCGCCGACGGCTTGCTGATGCGCTTCGTGCAGAAGCTGGTGTTCGGACCTCAGTCCATCAATGGCCGCGTGTAGCCCGCATGCCTCCCCTGTTGCAACGCCGAGGCGCCTGCTGGTCTCGAGGAACCGTTCCTTGTACTCGCTCGCCTCCTTTCTCCAATGCTGCCACCTTGTCCTGGAGCTGGAGGAGCTGCGACTGCTTCTCCTGGAGCTGTGACGCCAGCGACTCCTCGCTGCGTTTGCTCAGCAGCGAGGCGGCTTCGAGGCGAGTCTCCAACGCCGCCGCCTTGCTCTTCCATTCCTGCGCCGACCGGCTGGCGTCCGCCTCGGCCCTCCTGGCGTACGCGACGTCGACCTTGAGCCCGTCCACCGCATGCTCCGCTTTGGCGAGCTTCTCCTCGAACTCCCTGGCCTTCCAGAGCTCCGTCCTCAGCGCGGAAGCTTCAGACTCCAGCTTCTCGATGGTTTCCGCGGCTTCTCTAGCCTTGTTCTCCAGCTCGGTGTCAAGGCGGGACTTGAGCCGCGCCACTTCAGCCGTCAGCGCCTCCGCCTTCTTGGCATTGCCGTTGGCGACCTCCCGCAGCTCGTCCGCCTGTTTCAGAGCCGAGTCCTTGGCGCGCGCGGTGGCGGCCAGCTCCGCCCTGACGGCCTCGAGCTCCCTGGCCGTGGCGATGAGCGACGCGACGTCCTCGGCGTGGCGCTTCCTGACGCTCTCGTACTTGCTCCGCCACTCGTCCTCCGTCCGGTGCGCCAGGTCGATGGCGGACTGCTCCCGCTCCGTGGACTTGAACCTCTCCAGCTCCAGCGCCTCCTCGGCCCGCCGCTGCGCGAGCAGCGAGTCCTCCAGCTTCCCGTTGGCGTCGGCGGCGAGGCCCTTGGCGACCGCCAGGTCCTCGAGGATCTGAGCCCTGTCATTCTCGATGGCGGCCAGGTGCTCCCTCGCGTTCTTGAGGTCCTCCTGCACGACGCTCAGCTGCGCTTGCAGCTCTGACGTCGTCCTCGCGGCCCTCGGCTGTTGTTTCTAGAATGAATGAGACGAAAATTAGGTTAGGTAGCACGAGGCAATGATGGTTGATGGATGTATTCGCGTGCGTCGCCTTGGCGTCTTACATCGGTAATGCTCCCGCGGGATGCCGCCGGCGACGCCTTGAAGGATCGGCGTTCTGCTGCCGCCGCTCCTCCCGGTGATGGCTTCGTCGTCGTCGGCGTCTGCAGGTCGATGGACGCCGAGGACCTGCCGACAGCATGGTGGTGCAGTGGGGAAGGCGCGCGATCCGCTGGCTTGCTTGCAGGTTTTGCGAGCCTGCTCACTCGAGGTGCCGACGACGACGACGTAGCCCTGCGGTTGGACGGTTGTTTGTGGTTGGAACCTTCGGAGAGACCGCTTGGACTGCATATACATACAGTAACACCACGCGTTCCACATTACTCTCATGTCATGGTTACAAATCAAGCAGTTGATGTCGCGCACCTCGGTAACATATTTCATTGTAGCGGCATGTGCAAATTTAAATTTAATTGTTTCTCAGAAAAATGTGCAAATTTAATCTTACGTTTAGCTATCAACTGAAAAAAGTTGTTTTGAGAAAGATTTAAATTTAATTCAGAGCTGCACAACACCTCAGTAGTTGTTTTCAATTTAATTGTTTTGAGAAATTTAAATTTCATTTGTTTCTCATAAAAAATGTGCAAACATATACAAGCACCAGTAGTTGTTTTGAGAAATTTTAGTCCCCGTTGCCATATTCTCTTTCATGTCTATGTATCAACATCAACATGTATGGTGATTGGATTTGAGTTCAAGGCCAAAATTTCGTGATTTGCAAGACGTTGGCTTAATTATGAGCGCGAAATATATATGAACATTAGGTAACGCGTCGAGACATTCAATATTCGTAAGAGGAGCAAGGCTGTCTGAGGAAAAAGATGACAAATACAGTAGTAATTATTGGTAGGAAAGAAAGATACAGGGCCGGGGTGATTCTTGCTTACTTGGGTTTGGAGGCCAGCATTGTCGGATGCCAAGTGCACCTCGCCTTGGAACAGCAGCAGTAGTTTCAGGTTCAGGCCTTCAGGATTTGGAGGAGAGAAGAGGGGTGATACTGATAGGGGAGGAGCCGGAGGAGGAAGAAATGGAGGGGATGGACAGCTCATGCTGGTCGATCAGGAGATGGGGATGATCGTGCAGCACATGCATGCTCAAATCACACTATGAAAATCTGTGTGGCAGGCGACGTGCAGAGCAGTTCGCCTGAGCATGAGCTCATGAGCATGGGCACGGGATTAATGGCAGTCCACTATTACTATTGCACACCACGTCCTTGTCTTTCTGAGCGCGAGTGGCATGAGCTTCAATTCTTAATCCGTGGCGGTGTGCGAGGGAACTGGGTCGAACGCTCAAGCGGGCCTTTTGTACTTGAGAAGGATCAAACTCCCTCGCACACCGCCAGTTTAGGCCCATTAGTAGGATTGGTTCCCCTGTATTTTATTATTATCAACCAGAAAAGGAAAAGGAAAAAAAGAAAAAGAAATGAAAAAAAGAAAAAGAAATTCTTAGGCCCATGGGTTTTGCTTCGTTCAAGTGGAAGTGGGGTGTAGCTTGCCTTCGTTTACAGTTACATTTCCTCCTTTTCTCTCTAAAAAGTTACATTTCCTCTTTTTCTCTGAAAAAGGTATTTCCTCTTTCAAATATAAAACTAAAAACAAAATTTAGTTACACGTAGGGTGCATTTGGTTTGCACACAAACTTTGCCGAACCATCCGCGCCGTATTTTTGGCTCATGTTTGGTTCGTTGCGCCAGTTGCGGCATGCCACAACCTTGCCTTCGCTCCCCGGTTCAACTTCCATGCCAAAACGTGCCGCAAGTGAGGCGAACGAAATTGGCGCCGCAAGTTTGGCGCATCCGCGGATTAGGCATGGCATGCAGCGGATATGAACTAAACACACCTTTTTATTCTCTGCTTCTTTTTTAGTGAACTGGTGATCATAGGTGTTCACTTCGTTAAGTCATTTTATAATTTAGAATGAATTGTGTGGCCGTGTGGGCTTGCGGCTGAAAGTGGCTAAGCTGGTGAAACTACTTTCCAAAAAAAAGGTAAAGAAAGGCTGGTGAAACAAGATCCATCTACGTACCTCATGATTTGTTGAAATGGAAACGAATGATGGTAAACGTGGTTTAGTTTCTCATCACACTAATATTATATGGCAAATGCATGATTTTTGTACAGCAAATAGGTCCGCGCAGAGGCCGAAATCATGCGGTAGGTCCGTCGGTAACAGCTAGCGGATGAAGCGCTGGGCTGCGTGGGTTAGTCAAAATAATAAAGGCTACTGAGACTAGTTGAGCATCTCTAAAAGTTTGTCAAAATTTATTTGATAAATCTTGTGATTTGGCAAATCTCTAAAATATATGACAAGTAAAAAAAGAATCAATCTCCAATAGTTTGGCATAATTCACTTATCAAACACAGATCAAACTTACATCAGAAACCCCGAGACAGAAATAAAATTATGTTTATATCCTTCCACCTCTTAAAAACTTACATCGGGAACCCCGAAGAAAGCAGAAAAACAAAATTGTTTTTTCACCTCTTCCACCTCTTCTAAAAGCTCGATGACAAAGCGTCCGTGGATATATCCGCGTGTGGGAGGAAAGAATGGCAACTTGGGATAAATGAGGAGTTGATTTGAGGAGTTGTTGGAGAGGGTTTTTAATGAATTTTACCAAGAAAATAAGGATAGCAAGTTGAAATACCAAGTTGTTGGAGATACTCTAAAGCCATGGCTAAAAAATTGCTAGTTAAAATTTGGATCATGAACTAATTGTTGGGTTTTAGACCAGAACTAGTTTTTAAGCCCCCGATAGTTAGGTTCTATAGACTAAAGAACTAATAACTAGTTAAAATTTTAGCTAAATTTTAACAACTCATTAGTCCTCCTAATAATGTTTAGTCAACTAGTTAGTCTCCAGAGATCGATGATCCTACTATAGAATGAAGATTGCGCACATACATATATCTGGCTGGGAGCCAGAGAAAATTTTTACATTACATCATAGGCATAGTCATCTAGCAGTAAAAATGTCATACTTGCACACAGTATGCAATTTCTCACGTCTCGACCTAGCTAGCTCGTCTTATGTGAGCTAGAGAGTAGAGACATTCCTATTCCTGTTCACACCGCTGCACGGCATCCATATCGAGGACAAAATATTCAGTTTGCCCACAAGGTAAGAATAATTATGATATCATGGCATCCTTCACGCTAAACACTCCACGTATACGTACGTACTTAGAGCTGATTGATGCCCTCCTTCAACCCGTAAGTAGCTAGGTCCCTACCTAGCTTCGTTAGTTAAGCAAGCACATGGGCGCTAGCTACATCATAATCATATAGATACATAGTACTCCTATAGTCCCCTACTTTAGTACTAACAGAGTGCAGTACGTAAAGATTTCGCATGGCTTTCTCCTTTCTTTTTTTCAGCTAGGCGTTTTGTTTTACATTCGTTGTGCATGCTCTTTTATTTGAGTCTTGTTTACGAAGCAGCTATCTATTAGACCATAAACAACGCAGGCTAAGGCCAAGAGGTGTTAGACCGGTTGGTTTAGCACTCTCAGTGGCACCCTCGCGGTGCGAGTTTGAGCTCCAAATATGGCGCACTTGAGCGTTGTTTTTAGGGATTTTTCTCCGAGCGAGGTAAAAAAACTCCCTCGTCTGTCCTGCGTTTCCCAAATCACAGGTAAAAGAATCGGCCCACTCACAGGGTAACGGACCCCGTATGAGGGCGGAGCATGGGGTTCGAGGGTTTTCTCGGCCTGCGTGAGAGGTCTTCTACCTTAAGCACAAAGTTGCGGGGCTGTCTGCCCACCGCAGACCGAGTTTTTTAACAACGCAGGCTAAGAGCTTCAGTCTAAAATGAGTCTACATGTTGGAATGGATGGTCTGTGGATAACAAGCTCGCCAACTCCTAAAATTGCCTCTTTTTTAGGGTGATTGTCTTTTTTTTAGACGGAGGGGTAGTACATACACCTATCCAATCATAATAACCTTACGTCACTTCGCTCTGCCTAGCAGTCCACCCTATCCTATTGCTGTAGTATTGTACGACTGAACAAGATCCCAAACGTGTGTCATCCGGCCTGGATTGAGACCAACAAAAAGACGAAGGGAAAGCAAAGCAAATGGTCAAAAAGACCGAGACATGCAGGACGGATGCCCTCCAATAAAGGGAAAAGGAATGCAATGTGCACAAAGGAAAAAGATGCATGGTTAGCGGGTGATGACTTCATGCTACCAAACGAACCTAACCTTACCCTGTCTTACCTAATGGAATATACCATCTTGGGAATTCGCTGGCAAAGGCCAAAGGTAGCTAATAACAGATGTGAAATTGTGGATGAAGGTTCAGTTTCAGAATTGCCTTTGATATGTATGGTGAGGCAGCATCGATTTGCTGCATTGCTGTCAGCGGCGCGGTCGCTTCTTCTCCAACTCCACCTCACGCAGAGGAAGCAGACACTGCAGCCGAGGAAGGCTCCAAAAACGCAGTTGATGGGTCCTATCGTCTCGTCTCCTCTGGGGTGCTCTGCTAGTATATCCTAGTCGTAGCAGCTTGCATGGCCCAGCGCAATTTATCTTTGTTTTTTTTTTTAATCTTTTGCTAGAACGACCCAAAAGATGCCACTTGATGCCAACGTGGCACCTGCGACTGACATCGACAAGACTATGTTACTACAGTACTTCCTCCGTTCCAAAATGTCTGTCGCTTCGCTTCTCGATAAATAAATGTCGGTAATTTTTATAAATATTAAATATCATCGATTAGTATCATAATTAGTATCATCGGAAAGATCTTTGGATCTAGTTTTTTAACAAAATTATTTGAAAGTATAAATATTACATATATTTTCTACAAATCAAGTCAAACTTGTGGCACGCATCCCACGGCGACACTTATTTTGAAACGGAGGGAGTATGTACTACTACTAATATAATAAGTACTACTATCATGCATGCAGGAGTAGTACTAATGATCTAGAATTAGTTAGAGCTGTAGCCTGTAGCTGTGCTGAGGTCTCAGGAACTTGCCTCCCTAGGTAGTAGAAGGAACCTCTGTACCTGCCATGTCTGTCTGGTCTTTCTGCAGGTAAATATTGTAGGTGAATTTACTTAGGAAATTTCCTAAACATCCATGGCCGGACCACAGCATGAATGCTGCACCGAAACCCAACCCAAAGAGTCAGGAGAGTCAGCAGTGGTAGGTGGTTACAATAACAGTGGCCACACCACACACACCCTGTAGGCTGTAGCAAAGACGCTGCAGGGCTACGGCATGCCATGAAGATCGAAGAATATACTCCTACTCCCGTATAGTAGGTCTACTCCAGTAGAGGCGATCCCCACAAGTTTGGACAAAAGATGGTACGGTTGGCGATGCCAATTGCCACATATACTACTACTCATAGTACGGAGTACTATACAATGTTGCTTCATGCTGGTTGCATGTCGCCATCGGCTTCAGATATCCAGCCGGGGCCCCCCAACGGCTTACGACTCATGCCATTACCTCCACGGTGCCGCTGCCAGCGACGTCTCCGGCAAGCGGCACAACAGCAGCTCCCCCGATCGATCCGAAGGTTGGGAGGTTCCTGTCCGGAAAGTCACAGGGCACACGAGACGAACGGCTTCTGGCGGGACACAATACAAAGCTCATGATTCGACGTCGACGGCATCCAACCAGGGACACGCGAATTCACACGTCATTTGCGCTTGGAACCGAGCAGCTAGCTCGTGGTTGGAACCGACGAGCTACCCAACCGTGGCGTGCGTCAGGACACGCACAAGGGGATAATGCAACCGACAAGGTATAAGGAAAAAAACCTGGAGAGCGGATTAAACTAATCCTGTGTGTTGGCAGAAATGATATGATACTTCCGCTGCTGTCAGTGTGGTAAGAAGCGATGGCAACCCTCCAGTGCATGCCTTGCCTAATGATTCCAATCCAGTCACACCTGCTGCACCTTTTTGTGCACCTGATCTGATCGATGCCACCTTCTTAAGCAACCAACAGATTAGGAGGCTACAACCACACAAAGACAATCATAAGCCAACTCAATTTCACTGCAAGTGTTCAGCACTCTGATATCAACTGCATGCCAGAAAACATTCTATGCTCAAAGGCCTCTAGTTAACAAATATATCATATCCAGGTTAGGTCACTGGCGCCTTACATTACATCAAATTTTACCTTACAATCAATGGAGGGGCTGCACAGTTTTAGAAACGAATAGCCATTCTGATTAGGAGGAACTCCATTTACACACATGGGATCTGCCATAAACGTGTAGATAGCAGGCAACACCATATAGGTCCCCAAGTTAAAAAGGAGAGAAAAAAAAAAAATCACGACACCCACAAACTTCTCCAATCACCACAAATACAGGCATTGGCAGTAGACGCATAGGAAGCACAACACCACGTCAAACAGACCAAAAAAATAAAAAAAGAACATCAAAACAACACTAATAGTACAGCCACTCTTCGGCTACTTGCTGTTTTTCTTTTTCAGTAAGCTCCCAAACTTCTTCAGCAGAGGCTTGTTCTTTTTATGCTGCTGTGGTTTCGTAGGAGATATTGACACTTTAGTCGCCGTGTCCTCTGGAACGATCGTCCCGTTTGCGGTCTCCGTGCTGCTGCTATCTTTCTTCGAGTCTAACTCATCATTGGACGATTCAGTTTCTTGTGTTTTATTTTCGGTCTGTGCTTCCTTCTCCAAGCTAACTTTGTCGCTCTCTTGTGAGCTGAGCTCAGCTTTCAGTCCCTCTTGCTCCACCTTGCTGTCATCTTTCTCTTGATGCTTCGATTCTCCGTTGGAGCTCATATCGATTGCGTCAACTTCAAGCTTTGGTTTTTTATCATCAGTTTCTTCCGTATCTTCATTTTCTGCAACAGATCGGATAACTTCTTCACGCTCAGGATTGTGCGCCTCATCAACAACCACCAGCTTCTCTTCCTCCTCAGGATGCTTCTTTGTCATGGCTTCAGCAAGCAGAGCAGACAGCTCCTCTATTTTCTTCATGGCTTCAGCTTCTCGCATCCTGAATTCATCATTCTCCTGGGTTATGCTCTGCAGTGCGTTCTCTTTGTCAAGTAATCGCTCCTTCAGTTGCGAACTCTCAGCCTTTGCCTCCTGCACAGCCTTGTTGGCTTCAGCAACCGTCGACTCTGTGTATGTCAATTTCTCTTGAAGCCTCTCAATCTCGATCTTAGATTCCTCTGCTGCCATGTTCGCCTCAGCAACCTCTGATTCTGCATGTGCAAGTTTCTCTTGAAGCCTCTCCTTCTGGGCCTTTGCCTCCTGCACAGCGTTGTTGGCTTCAGCAACTGCTGATTCTGTGTACGCCAGTTTCTCCCGAAGCCTCTCTTTCTCTTCATTGACTGCTTCAAGCTCCTGCTCTGCACCTTGCAGTGATGCAGATACATGCTCGGCTTCTTCTTTAAGAGCAGCAATTTCTTGTTCAGACTGCTTGCTTGCCGTGATAAGGTCAAGCTCCTTAGATTCACATTGTTCTCTGTATTTGCTCACCTCAGCTTCCAGCTTCTCCACAGTTTCCCTTAGGGCAGTTATGTCGTCTTTTGCCTCATCAAGCATTACCTCATAACTCTCTTCCATACTCTTCAGGGCCATCTTCAGATCACCTATCTGAGCAAGAGCATGTTCATAATCATCTTCTTTCTTCTGAAACCTATCATGTGCTTCCTGTGCTTCACGAGATGCCTTATCCAACGCAAGAGTAAGATCCTCAACTGCCCTTTTCTCTCTCTCCTCTCTGTCTCTAGCATCATCCAGCTCACTAATCAGATTGGTTTTCTCCTCAGTCAGGCCTTCAATCTTTGTGAGAGCAGTCATCTCATTGTCCAAAGCCTCTGAGGCAGCTAGTTCTGCAGCATCAAGCTTGTTCCTCAGAACATCTATTGTTGTCTGCAGCCCAAACACCTCTTGCTGTGATGCATCCAGATGCTCATTTGAATCGTTTACATCCGCTAAAAGCCTTGCCACCTCAATTTCCAGGGCAGTTGTCTTCCCTTTAAGAACTTCAATTTCTGATTCTCTATCTTGCAATAGCGACTGGATCTTGCCCAGCTCTTCGGTCGTGTTGGCAAGTGAATCACTTTTGAACTTCTCGGATAGAGTGACTTCCTCCAATTTCATCTCAAGCGATCCTGACTTCTCCTTCCATTCTTCTAACTGGTGACGGATGTCTGCCTCGACCTTCTGCGCATCAGCTATCTCTGATTTAAGCTCCTCAATCATTTTTTCTGCCTCAGCCAACCTCTCCTCAAGAACTTTTGCCTCCTCCAGTTTGCCTTTCAAAGATGAAACCTCAGACTCCAGATTCTTAACAAGAAGTTCAGCTTCACGGCTTTTACTCTCTTCGCTGGCAGCAGTAGAATCAAGCAAGCCTTTCAAGCGAACAACTTCACTTGAGAGGATCTCCACCTTCTCCGCATTAACCTCAGCAATCTTCATTGCATCATCTGCGTGGCCAAGTGCAGCCTTCTTGGCCTCATTCGCCATGGAAAGATCACGCCTGAGCCTCTCCAGCTCCTCCGTGGTGTTCACCAACGTCTCCAAGTCTGCGGCATGCTGGCCACGCACACACTCAATCTCCCTCTGCCACTCCTCCTCCCGCCTCTGCGCCTCGTCGATGCCTGCCTGCTCGAGCTCATCCGCCCGGAACTTCTCGATCTCGGTGGCCTCCTCGGCCCACCTCTTGGCCATGAGGGCATCCTGGAGCTTCTCGTGAGTCTCATCAGCGACTCTCTTGGCCTCGTTGAGCTCCCCGACAAGACGATCCCTCTCTCCGAGGGTGAATGCCAGTTGATCCTTGGCCTTCTTGAGGTCCTCCTGGGCGGACTCAAGCCGCGCCTGCAGTTCAGCCTCCCTCCGGAGCTGCTTCTGCAATGCCCAAACACAACATCACAGTGATCAGGCACAGGCGTGCATCAAGAACCGAACAGACAGGATGCTGCTAGCAATGCAGCACCTGTTTCTTCATCAGTGAGAACAAGAGGGGGCAGCGCAGTTCGGTGCAGCACACTTACTTCAGGAGTGGTGCCGATCTTGGGCACCCGGCGCTCGACGACGGGCTTGTTGTCGACGGATCTCGGGGAGCGGTCGAACGAGAGGCGGGGCTTCTGCGCGGCGGCCGACGGCGGCGAGTTGGGCTCGGACTTGAAGGGCCCGCCAGCGCCGTTGGTGCGGGAGCGCGGCGTGGACGGCGTGCCGACGCTGCTCCTCCTGGTGCCGCCCGGGTGTGGAGGGGCGGTGGTTGGAGCCCGGCGTGGAGGGGGGTGGTTGGAGCCCGGCGTGGAGGGACGGTGGTTGGAGGACGGCGTGCTCGGCCTGCCCCTGCTGCTGATGGGGGACTCGTTCGGCCCAGATCTGTCAATGGCGGCATCCATCTTTAATTATTAGTAAAAAAATCCAAAAAAATCTATTTTTTCTATGCTGCCGAATCGAGTGCAAACTGCAAACTAATGGAGTGACGCGACGACAGGCAGAGGGTTGAAAGCAGGCAAGACTCAGATTTTCTTGTTGGAGTCGATGAAATGAAATCGAAGCAGTTTAACATGCAGCTGCGAGACGAAGTGGCCGTTACGATCGGAATTTGAGGATTTACAGAGACGAAACGGCATCTGAAGAAGGCGCATTTCGGCTTCGGGTGTGGCGGAAATCACACGAGACAGTACGCATGTTTTGCCGATGATGAAGAGCAACTAGGGCGCATGGAAATCCGAGGAGAAGAGAGCGCAGAAAAATTCGGCAAATGAAGCGGCGGCTCTAAGTGGATTAGTTACTGGATAGTAGATCTGCCGGGCCGGGGGCCATTGAACGAAGAAAAGCAGAGAGAACCGACAGGACGAACAAGAGCGCGAGGTAAATAAATAAATATAAAAAAAGAGAGGAAAACGCAAGCGAGCGAAAGGAAGTCAGTCACCTCGATCTGGAGGACGGCAGCATTGTGGACATGTGGTGGTGGTGTGAGGTGGGGGGCCGAGGGGAGTGCCCGGCCGAATGGAGAAGAGAGTGGGGGTGGGCCGGTGCGAGGCGGAAGGAGAGAGAGGGAGGGAGGGGTAGTAGGAGGGTGGAGGCGGACAGGCAAAAGGCTGCAAAGGCAAAAAGGCAAAGGCGGCCGAAAGTGGGGGCCAGGCCAGAGCCAGACCAGGCGAGGCGAGCGCGAGCAGATCAGATGCAAAGGGAAGAAGGGAAGAAGAGGAAGAGAGGAGAAATGCCCGTCCGTCGTCGCCGCCGACGGCAACGAAACTGCTCCTCTGGACCTCTGGTCCTCCCCCCACAATTCCAGCCGACCAACCCCGTTCCCGCCTGCACGTCAACAACTACTACGTAGTACAACTACACTGCTCCATCTCTGATGAGCCTGAGACCGGAGAGGGTGAGAGGTCGCAGCGTGGTGGCATAAAGTATAATCCTTGCCTGTGCGTCTTAGTAGTAATTAATGAATTACCCCTACTAATCTAATCAGGAGGCGGAACCAGTACTACTAGTGGCCTAGTGGCTGCTGCTGCCGCTGGTGGTGCTACTAGAAGTAGAATTTAAGTGTGCTCTTGGGGCTGGGAGGTGAGATTGGTGGTAAGCCAACGCCACCGGCACCTACTGATTGCAGTGCAGTGCAGCGTTGCAAATTATGGACGCCACCGTGGCTTGCACATGCTGCCTATCTCGGCGCCTACCGTATCGATCGGCAGTTCAGT
The DNA here is from genome assembly GCA_015844335.1 of Chrysopogon serrulatus. NCBI lineage: Eukaryota > Viridiplantae > Streptophyta > Magnoliopsida > Poales > Poaceae > Chrysopogon > Chrysopogon serrulatus. The sequence goes on from JADLZL010004295.1 coordinate 80,595, forward strand.
CTCTACTGTTCTCGATACTGCACACAATCACCATCTATTTATTATCCTATAATTTTGGCTCCGATGATAAAAAAAAAAATTAAGCTAATAAAGACGATATTGGTGATGCTAGCACGATGCAAGCAGCCTGGCTTCAGTGTAGTCCTCCATATATAAAATACAGTATACGAAGATATATGATATACTACTAGCAGTTGTAACTGCACCGATGATTCTGGTGTGCATGCAATGCATGGAACAGATCGAGAAAAGAATCGCAAGATGGATGTTCATCCGATCGATCCCCGGCTGCTGGCCGTTCCGCTGTTGCCGACGGCCGCAGACTACTGAGCACACTCGACGCGGCTGGGTTGCATCGTGCCCTGCACCCAATGTATACTTTTCCGTCTAATTAAGGCTCTGTTTGGATCCCATTAACTAGTAACTAGTTGACTAACAATTAGTCCATAAAAATTCAAACAAGTGAACTGTAGGTGAACTAGTGGGTAAACTAATGACTAATCCAAGACTCAACTAGTACTAGTTCACTAGTCCACAAAACCCAACTAGTTGAACTAGTGGTTAGTTCATTGGATCCAAACAGGCCCTAATTCTAGTCATGTCTTTATTGAACTGTCTAAAGTTTAATCAAATTTGAAGAAAAACAATTAATATCAATAACACCAAATATACTAGTATAATATTGAAATGTATTAATTAAATGATGAAATTGATAACATTTATGTAGTAGCATAGATAGTAGCATTTTTTTTTTATATATACTACTTGGTCAAATTGAAAACTCAGTGAGATGCTAACGACGGAGGGAGTATTATCAGTGAGTGACAGTGCCAGCAATGCATGTAATTAACCGCAGAGGTACGGATGGCCATTAGTATCGGCAGCGACGCGCCACGCATCACCATGCATGCTTTTCAAAGCTAAGATATACTGTACTACAATATGGAGGAAAAGTTGCAGCTTACCAGATGATGAAGCACTGGTATCTCTGCAAATTAGGAGGGACGTGCTGTACTATACTATTGCAGCGTACAGTACGTGGTTGCTGTGTGGCGTGGATACATTTGCTTGCACGCGTACATAACATACGTACTTGCTGCCGCCGATGGACCGGACCGTCCATCATTCATCAGTCTAATCTAGGATTAACTTCGCAAAGCACCTTTAACAACGGCGCGAGAAAGACGAAACCCCGGCCCAGGGCACTCCGACCATCCGCAGGGTAGGAAATCAATAGAAACACATCCGGCACCTCATATGATACTCTAAAATTTGGAATGAATTTTTGGGTCCGAGAAAACGATAGTAAGAGTCATCAAGAGTTCCCTAAACCTCCCTAATCTAAGTTTTTTTAGAAATACGGGAAAAACCCCTCTTCGCTGACTTGTAATCCATCTAGCTACCTAATATTTTAGAAGAGGGAAGTCATCGTCCATCGAGGTAAAGTTATGGCTCTAGCCGCCGATCCTCTGGAGAGCTTAGAAGAAGAAGGGAGGAAAAGAGAAAAGAAAATAAACTATAGGGTTTCGGTGAAAAAGGCGCAAGAAACAAAGATTATTTAGTGGGAGGATTTAAATGGATATAGAAGTAAATTCAAGGTTCGATGTAAAAAGGTTTGTTTTGTAGAAGTAAAATATTAGAAACTATTGAAGATGGTCTTTTTTTTCTCCTAATACCCTTTTAGGAGTCCGGAAAACATGGAATTTTTAGAAGGAATATATAGAAAACTTTTGGAGATACTCTAAGCGATTTATTCTCTCTAACCCTGAATAAATAGATTTCTAGATTTGTAAGTCAAATATTTTATTCCTAATGTTTAATCCGCTAGGCAAGTGATACATATCTTCCCTACAAGTTTTATTTTAATTCCCTAAAACGGAAAAAATACGAGGTGGATCAATGGAAAGGGTGAGTACCATTAAGGAATCATAGATTATTAGTATAATATAAATGCCAGCTGTTCTGGTGCCTCAGGTTCATAAAGTGGGCTATTGTCTACTGGGCTTGCCACATGCCCTTGGCCCTTGCGGCTTACGTAGATGCATAACTGCATTTTTGCTGGGCTGTTAATTTGGACGCTGATCGTCTAGGCTTCCACGTCGGTCTGGGGGGGTCCAACAACTTTTTGCCGGGGGAATGGAGCGGCGGGTGGGTTACGTGAGCGAAACGCCGAGTCGTCGGGGAGGAAGGGAGGGTGAGGGGAAAAATGAAAAAAAAAATTCGCCACTACTGTGGCGGGACCCACATGGATGCACGCGTACATATAAAGGATGTATGCTGCCGCCGATGGAAAATGGTCCATCATTCATCAGTCTAATCTAGGGATTAGCTTCGCACGGAAGCACCTTTAACAACGGCGAATATAGAAAGACGACGACCCCGGCCCAGGATACTCCAGTGCCCGGCGCGCCGTTGCTGCATGGGCCGTTGCGTGCACTGGACGGCGGCATGCGTGGGCCCCACGCTCGCCCTCCGCCTCGCTTCTCTCTTTCACAAAAGGCAGCCGAAAACGCTACCCCACCAACAAATCTCCACGGACGACGCTACCAACCATTCACGATACTGACGTGTGGTGCCCGCTTGAAACTGGGCCCACGTAGTCAGTGCCGTAGTCAAGTCGAAATCCTGTTGCACGCACTAGCTCAGTAGTACTACCACGGTTTATATATTTCCGTGGTGATGATTGATGCAGCCAGCCAGCCGAGACATCGAACGGCACGGAACGCCAGACCGGCCGTTAAGGTTTTCGCAAGAGTTTTTTTTACTTATTGCTAGTGCAATAGTAAAGTATTAATATCACATCGAAAATTTATAGGAGATTGACTCGAATTAAATAAGTACATGTTATGTACACATGTAGTGTTTTTTTTTTGAAAATGTGAAAAACAAGTCAAATGCTCACATGCCGGGCACACACAAGCTAGGGTGGTCATGGCACGATATGAGTTATGAACCAAATTTAAAAAGAAGGGAGGGAGAGAGAGAGAGAGAGTAAGAGATGGAAGGAAAAAGATTAACGCTGAGGTATAGAAATTTCGCACGCTTAGCCAGTCATCCAATTAACCAAGTCGTCATCGCCTTTGATCAATACTTAACTTCAATCAACTATTTCGACCATTGTACCCCTAAGATGCACCATCTCTGTGCAAATCCACTATGCACGTTTTTTTTTAATCATGCAACAGATTTACATCTTTGAATTAAGTAGAGAAAAGTTTGATACAACACAGTGTTCTAAGGAGTCAAAAGGATTTATATGAAAGTTTGAACCCTCTAATGTACTGTGAATTCGCTACGCACGTAATCATGAAGATACACAATGCAAGGGTCCACATATAGCTCACACAAATTCACATAATCCTGAAAAAGTGATTAAAGTCTACAAACCGGTTGCTCTCAAACTTAGGCAAGCCTGCAGCTGAACTAAAGTATGATAGTTTACAAATACACGGCTGCGGACCATGCCAGACCCATACCCTACATTGACCATGTGCCCAAACTGTTACTCCTAGTGTCCACCGAAGGTTGGAGAGAGTAGAGTACCTTTAAATTAACTGAAATGTAATTAATTTGAAAAATAAGAATGGATATATATATATATATATATATATATATATATATATATATATATATAAACTGTAACTTTATTATATTTTGTATGTAATTAAAAAGTATATTCCATACATTCAAAATTATAAGACGTTTTGGCCTTTTAAAATTCATAGCTTTTGCTATGCACTTAGATGATACTCCCTCCGTCCCAAAATAATCGGGCTTTAGGGTGCTTTTCAGAAAACAAATACCGACAATTTTTATAAATAATAAATATTATCGATTAGTATCATAATTAGTATCATCGGAAAGATCTTTGAATCTAGTTTTTTAACAAAATTATTCGGAGATATAAATATTGCACGTATTTTCTACAAATTGAGTCAAACTTTGCGGCATGAAAATCAAAAACGACTATTATTTTGGGACGGAGTAGTATACGTTAAGTCTAGACGCATAGTAAAGTCCATGTATTTATAAATGTCAAAACTTCTTATAATTTGAAAAGGATTGATTCTAAAACATGTTGAGTTCCACGAGACATGCTTGTACAACTATTTGTTTATAAGACCATATTCGGATCCTAAATACTCCCTCGACCTCAAATTATAAGTCATTGCAATTTTTTAGAGAGTTGAAACAACTCAATTTTGACCAAACTTATATGATAAAATAATAATATTTATGATATAAATAAGTATATATGATAAAATAATAATATTTATGGTATAAATAAGTATAATTAGATTCTTCATTAATTATATTTTCATAGTGTACCTATTTGATGTCATAAATAAATAAATATATATAATTCTCACTATATTTTTGGTCAAACTTAATTTTTTAGATGTTTTGATTCTCTAGAAAAGTTTGAATGACTTATAATTTGAAATGGAGGTATAGTACATAAATTGGCTTGGCCAAATTTAAATGTCACCACAACAATTGCCGATTGAAGTACAATTCTGTAAATGTTTTGTTGAGACAATTAACTTCACAAAAGCGAAATGAAAAAAGAAAAAGAAAAAAATCCGATCCATCAAGTTTTGAGCCCATGGCTTAGTCCATCCGGGTACTTAGCTATTAACAAAAACAATTAGCTGGGCAAGTATCATCACCGCAGGCTCGCTTCAAATGGACCGGCCTAAAAAAAAGTAGGGCAAGGCCAGAATTTGTCACTTTCAGATTAGATGGGCTTTTAGGTCGAAGCCGTCTTTCTTCTTCTCTGTTTCAATGGTTTCTCAATCCATTGTATGTATTTCGCCTCAAATCTATGTATCGTGTACTACATATTAATACAGCATTATTAAATTGCCTTCATGTTCATAAGAGAATCTAGAAAATTACGAGATAAATATAAAAAATATCAATTTATGAAGATCTAACTGTCTATATACTCAACCTGAACTCAACTCATATCTTTTTGTCTAATTTCCTTCACTCCCTATCGTGGTTTTAGGTCCCATTTGGTTCACGGGAATAACGTATGAAAAACAGAGAAATGCAGTTCCTATAGTTTTTTCACCGTTGCAGCGTTTGGAATGCGGAAATGAGGAGGAAGCTTTCTAATCTTTTGTGGCATTGTGGAGGAATGAAAAAATCGACTCAAAATTAATGGAAAAAATTCCTGCAGCGCTCGTGTGTGTAGCACTGTGGCTGCGACCTGGAGCACTAATCAAAGCTTTTCCATTACCTCTCGGTCTCGGGTCTCGCGGGTCAGGCTGCTTGCTCCGTGCTCGAGAGTCGCCCTGTACATGGGCCGGTCTAAACCCAGACCAACCCGGAAACCAGCCCACAGCGAACCCGTGTCTGAAGGCCAATACGGGTTGGTTTAAATCGGGTTGTGACCATGTAACCTGTAAGCCCCGGCGGCCGGCGGCCGGCGGCCAATTTCACGAACGCGATGATGGCGATGCACACCACGGACGCTATCGAGTTGAGGTGGAGGTCAGGCGTGTGCGGGATACGGCGAGTGCAGAGGTGGCTCACAAGACGACGACGGCGATCTGGTCCAGCAGATTGAAGCCGTCGGCGAGCGCGGGCACATGGAATGCGGAGCGCGTCGCTGTCCCGGCCGATGAGCGCCGCGAGTTACGTCCAGGACCGGCCTAGGCCGCCCACACCCTCCACGGACTCGAGCAGGACACAGCGATGAACGCGGCAAGGTCCCAAGCTCAACATGCAGGTACCAAAACGAGCCGCCAGCCGACGGGATCTCGATGGCGAGCTCCGCCGTCCGCGTAGCAGAAGAACGGGAGCAGGGCCGAGAAGCCCGTCAGCGCGGTCTTGGAGACGAAGAACTTCTTGACTCCTTCGCTAGGGCCATGGGCGATGGCACGGAGGCTGCTGGCGCCGGCTCGGACGCCGTCATGGAGGCGCTCTGTGGCGCCGGCTGGCTTGGAGGCGCCGGAGTGGAAGACGGAGCAACCGGCGACGTCGTCAAGGATGGTGGCAGCGCCCTGATAATGAGCCAAACTGCCGGAGGTGTAGGCAAGAAGGAGATCTGGGGGCCGCTAGACTCGTCGTCGCCTACTCGACCCCGCTCGACAGTGTGCAAATCCTCCTCTGCTGTGCCCGACGAAACCCATGGAACCCGTGGGTACGGAACCGCGGAAGAAGTATAACTACGGGCTGAGATGGGTTTTGTCCAGAAACCGTTTAAACCAAACCATGTACAGGCTGACTCGAGAGCACTAGTCAAGCACGTTGAGACGTAGAGTTGTTCTCCACCATATGCTAGTAGTGAGGCCCACTTCAATGCTTTATTATTTATTATTTGATATATGCGTATACATATCAGCTTTGTAAAAAGGGAAAAATATTTACAGTTAATTCTAATTTAAAGATTGAGTTTCCAACTAACTATAAAATTCCTATGCTAGTTATATATTTCTGCATTCTAAACACCTATTCCTATAAAATTTCTATATTTTCTAGTCTTTTGTTTTACACCTTTATTCCTTTTCTATTCCTCCATTTTCTCGTTCCTACATTTTTGATTCCTTTGTTTCAAATAGGAGAATAGTTTCTTCAATTTCAAATGTGATTTTCATAATATAGTTTCTTCAATTTCAAATGTGATTTTCATAATAATCTCATAATATCGGATCTCGATTGGTTGGTGACTAAAATTTAATTAAATGTGGCAAGTTAATTTTTGGTAATCTTTTTTGGTTTTGGTAGTAAAGTTTGTCATATATAGTCAAACCTATGATAAAATTTGTCCAACTTTTAATCAATTTTTACTTGCCTAATCTTTGGTAAAGTAAACTTTGTAATAAACCAACAAGCTCACCGTTTATAAACTTCAAACGGCATTCCTTTATTTATAACTATTCTTTCCAGTTTTCCTTGGTCTAAACGTGTGGCCCTAGTGTGAGAAGGAATGTTGCACTGTGAAGGCACAACTGAAATTCTTCCTTAGCGCTTAAGATTGCACCAGGTCCTACATAAATTCAGAACACGTTTTAGCCGACTAATCTAATCTAGGAAAGGAGATCAGGTGAAGAAGCAGAGCAGAAATTGCCTGAGAAGCGCTTCTGAAGAGCAAGCAGATCGAGCCGTCGGCTTCATTTCTCTTCTTGTCCGCTCTGCTGCCACGAACTGCCTCCACGTCTGAAGGAGTCGTCAGGTCGAGATCGAGACCGCCACCGCCACCGCCGCCGCCTCCGCCTCCGCCTCCGCCGCCGTTGGGGTTCATCAGCAATTCGCAGGGGGAAGAAAGGGCGGCCGCGATGTGGGTGGAGATCCTATGCGGCCTGGTGGCCTACAAGGTCATCCAACGCCTCTTCTTCGCCGGCGGCGACGACGCTTCCTACCTCGCGGACCTCGACTCCTCCCACTCCGACCTATGCTTCGCCGTCGCCTCCAGGTTCGCCCCACCCCCTCCCCAATTCTTTTTAGTCTCTGTACGGATTCATCAGACGAGAGAAACCCACCCGACTGACCCAATCGTCGGTTCCGATTCCCCTCCCAGGCTCGAGAAGCTCTACGCCGGCCGATGCTTCGTTGGTCTCCGCATCCCCGACCCCGACGCCGGCGAGCGCCAGCATATCGACGTTGTCCTCGTTACCAAGAGGTCAGTCCGCCATGTGCTACTTTGCAATTTTCATCCCCGTATGCGATTTTTTTGTGTTTCTTTTCAGAAGTTAATCAGGACCTGTGCTACAGCATCATACTCACACCCTAATAATTAGTGAAGAATATGTACAGCTAGCAATTGGGTATACTGTCTTCAGATTACAGAGATAATGTGTTGCAGAACGATGAAGTTAGTTCCAAAAAAATTGTAGTCTGCCTGATCTATTAGTCCTTTTGTTTTCCTCAAGTGCACAATCTCACTCTTGAAGATCCTCTAGAGCAATGTTTGGATGTGCCATTCGGTGGCTACCACCTAGCGCAGATAGATAGATAAGTGGGGTAGCCCTTTGCAATCACTTGCAGCCTGCCGCCCTGTTCTTCCTTATAGAAATAGCATTTCTGACCACTGACCACTCCATGTGTGATAATACTTCTTCAGCACTATTACCATATTCTAAATTACTTCTCAGCCTTGCCCAATTTCACTATAACTGGTCTAGATGTCATCATTACTGGCTCATACCAATGTACTCAACCTCCTTGAACATTGTATCCATATGATGTTAAGAGCATCTCCAAGAGCCTTTCTAAAATCTAGTCTCTGAATCATCATTTAGAGGGTCATTTGAGTAAAAATTGTTTTCTATATCTTTGTACACTCCAACAGTCTTATGCGTAGTCTAGAGAGCCATTCTGGCTCTGCATCTTTGACCAATGAGAAATCTGGAATGGAGGATGTCTATATTTAGATATCCAATTGAAGAGACTGTTGGAGGGTATTTGTTTGCTCTGAAATCTTTATTCCTCTAAACTAGGAAAGATATAAAGAGTCTCTTGGAGATGCTCTGAAGTTACTTGAGTCTGGTACTCTGGTATTGTCTTGTCCAAAATGGAAATTGAGGCTTTGATAACACTACACAGGGAGGTGATGGTTGTAGCGATCAAGAACATCTCTGGTTTTGTTGAGGCTGACAAGGATGGAAATTGGTCTTGTCCAAGTGACAAGAAGCATAAGCACGAGATAATTCCAAACCCAGTATGTTGCTTGACCACCCCTTTTTCTGTTTGAATTCTACAACAACTTCAATGGTATTTGTTATTGGGGCTGCTATGGTTGAGGGGAGCGAGTCGAGGGGAGAGGCGGCAGCCGTCGCGCACTTGTGCTACAGCACCCGTGGTGCTACAGTACCCGCGGGTACTGTTCATGGGCTAGGGCTGCGAGGGCGAGAGAGAGCCTGCTGCGGGGCGTTCACCCATCGCCGAGCAAGAGGGAAGGGTTTTCCTTCTTAATTCTGCTTGATTAGATTGACACATCTCCTCTCCTTATATAGAGAGGTTAACTTGACTCTTAAGCAAGCGACCTTTATCTCTAATTAACCCTAACACTAATGTGTTGTACCACCAGCCCAGGCCCAATAGACCCCTGCCATACTCTAACACTCGCCTATCCCCTCGACTCGCTCCCCTCAACCCTAGCAGCCCACATAACAGTATTGCACAGTGTTTTTAACTCATGAGTTGTTAATGGACATAGTGAGATTGAGTTACCATGTGGACATAACCATGTGTTTAAGTATGAGACCTCTAGCCAAACTGTTGTACTTTCCAGTGAAAATTTAGGCAGAAAGGCTATGCCTCCTATATTGTAGAACTATGAGGTATATAGTGCTGGAGTTGTGCATTTGTATTTCTACGCTCTCAAAGGGAAATTCTTTGTTGGAAGTATTCTTGTAAATTTTATGCTCTGCAGTCCCTTGCTATGAAATCCTAGAATCGTTTTCATACCCATGTCACATTCCAACTGTGGAAAATCAAGTACTTGCATTCAATGGGTTTTTAGGTATTGCATGTACCGCCTAATGCCTGTATTTTAATCTTCAATCATTCCTATTGTATTCCTGTTTCCTGTCTATTAATTTGCTGCATCTATTCTTTAGGTATTAGAAGTCAACAGACTAGCTGCTAATCTTCAAACATACTTGGAGCAAAGGGGAGCAAAATTGCCTGATGGGCATATCATCGGGAGAGTTGTTCTGCCAAATCCCAACTGCAGGTTAGTTCTCTTTATGAGATTATGTTCTTTTTGTTCTTCTTTTGTTGGATGCTGCTTTGTTTTTTCTCAGTATTATTGTCAAGCTCTTTCTATATTGTAGTTTTAACTATTTAAGTTGTTCTCCATCAGGCCTTCGTATACTATAAGCATCCAACCCGAGGTAATGTTGTATGATCAATGGAAGGATCTCAAGACAGACTCAAAGAGTGGACTCTCAGCATGGATTAAAGGTGCATTTACTGGAAGCAAAAGTGACATGCAAGATTCAGTACTCCAGAATCTACATTTTATTCTCAGCACATCGCCTATGTGGGACAGGTGAAGCACTCGTTTCTTGTTGCCCTTTCAAAATTCCTTTTCCACTTAGCTTATCTTTTAGTGTATTATGTCAGTTTTCTAAGGGGGAAAAGAATGACCACAATCTGAACAATTATGAGTGAATAAGATGATAGCACCCTTTGTGTCCAGTTGGGAAACTACATTATCTAATATCAATCTCATGTTTCTTATTTTTGTCTTTCAAAAAAGTGTTCTGTTTTAATTTCAGGGCATCGTGAGGTAGTTGGGGCTATTTACATGTTGCAGTCCAGTGCAAAAATGTCATGTTCTTTTTTCTAATATATATAGCTGCCTGTTTCCTTTTGTAGGTTGGAACTCAGAGGAGACAAAAATGTTCTTGGTGAATTCATCGAATTCAAAGGTAGACATGAGGACATTCAACTTCTCAAAAATCTCAAGAGGTCAAAAGTCAGTCGATTCATCATCCAGAAGTCCACTCTTTTTGGTGGTTTCGGTAAGCTGCTCTACGAACCTTTTGTTCTATTTTTTTGGTAGTTACAATATTCACCTATTTGATTTGTTCATGGTGAGAACTTATGCGTGTCTATCACTTTAGGCTAGTGGAACAATGCATTTGCTGAATATAGTTTATTAGCTTTGTTGTGCAAGGAACTAGGGAGGATAGAGTCAGAGGTTAAAATACTAGATCCATAGAATGCTTATAGAAATGCCATGTGTGCATGTTCATCTCGGTAACAAAAGAATATTTATAATGTTTGGTGATGGGTTGTTGTGTACCAGGTGGAAATGCTATGATAGTTTTCTTATTATTATAAGATATAAGATATATCTGCCTAAATGCTATAGATGATGTGCATGTCTTATATTTTGTTTGGTTTTTTTAGTTTGGTTTGCTGTTAATGCAAATGCACTAATGCAGGTAGGTCACGGGTTCAAGTATTGTATTCTCCTCGTGATTATCGAGCCGAGGGGACTTCATCTGCAGAGTGGAAAGAGATTTCTGTGAAGCAATACACAGAGATTGTTTTCCATCCATTGCATTCCAAAAAATGTCGGAAGTTCAAGCTGTCCAGTGTTGTTGGTGTCACACTGAGTGCCTAGGCTAGCGAACATCTCGTCCGTGTAACTCATCAATTGCGTGTTTCTCTGTTCCCACCACTTGTAATTATGTCTGCGTTTGATGTGGAGGGCATTGACTTATAGCGACGCCCAACTGAATATGCTTCGTACTGTTGCCTGACAGTGTGCGCTATGGTACGGGTCCTGATTGAATATCAAACGGGGTTGGTAATCCCAGTGAGGGCTGGTGGCCCAGTTTCTTTCATAGTGCTGCTGCCTTGCCTTTCAGGGCTAGGATTTGAATAATCAATTGATGTGCAAGCGTTTGTGGAGTCCTGAAAGCAAAGAATGTTTGTAATGGGCTTGCTTGGTACTCTGAAACTCCAGTTTCCATTACACACCTTGAACCTGTCGTGTGCAAGCCTAGGATGGTTTTAGTTGGGGGAAAATGACGTTCTATCTTCTATAGATGTTTACTGATTTTTGTATATACATGTAACTTATTAAGCTCATTTGTCAACCCAACCAATTATACATTCTAATGTGCAAGTTTGTCAACGTTTCTATCTCTTGCAACTATTGAAATGAAATGCCTTCTATAGAGTAGAATGAAGACTGCGCATTTCTCCATTACAGAAAATGGTTTGGCAAGCTTGACGTTCAGTTTTACTTGCCCTGCTGTTTTGTCAAGGGAAAAGCTCGAGACTGGCTGGGAAAACGCATTGCATTGAGCCATTGACAGGCGATGGCCGGGAAAAGCTGTGAGGCCTTTTTGTTTATCTAATAGTTGAATGCATCTTGAATTCTTGATATCCTTTCCAGCAGCATGCTTGGCATGGGCGTGCCTGTTATTATGCAACGCGAACCGCACGGGAACAAACACGCAAAGATGATGACACGCCAGTGTTGTTGAAGATGACGCCTGAGTCAGCCGCATAACCGAATAGTAGTTGTAGTGTCAAGCAACATATACATACAGGGTCTCTGAGCAGTAGCAGTTGTAGTAGTAGGTATTGCGGATGAGGGTTTGTGAACCCAGGCCCAATTTCTTTTGTTCTTCTGGACTAGGATTTGAATTGTCGTTTTCCTTCCCCGGACCACCCCCAATTTGCTATGAAACGATTCTTCCGTAATCATGTTTGGTGAAGCTTGAGAGCAAGCATTATACTAGTGCATTACGCAGCGCATGGCGTGAGCACGAATGTTTTTCTGAAGATGGTAGGTTTGGATTGATATATACTCTTGCATTTTTTTTATTTTTTTTGGTTTTGTTTCCACAACATGTCCGTCAGAGTATAGCTTCAACTTATGATGTGCAAGTCTAGAACAGTTTTAGTGGGGAAAAAGACAATTGGTAGGTAGGTGTTTATTTACTGATTTGGTTACGTGCAAGTTAGTAATTTATTTGTCAAACGAATTACTCATGTGATTCTGCTGTACAAGTCTGTCAACGTAACTCATGGAATGCAGTGCCTTGTAGAATGAGGATTCAGCATTTCACGGTATTTTCTGTACATACAAAGGCACTAATAGAACTGCAGTTTTTTGTGTAATTCACTCGTGAACCCTGGATACTTTGTTGGCAATCGATCACTCAAATGCTCTCCCCCTTGGCAGCGCTGCAAATACATACACGTGGCATGTTTGGCCATGTACAGGATATATATGCACAACCAAACGCATTTCCCGCCCTTTTTAAGGTGGAAAAATTACAAATACGTACTAGTAGATACAAAAGAATACAACCCTAGTTGCATCTGTGGGATAATGATGCTTAATTAAATAAATGAAACGACAGGGGTTGATTCCTAATCCAGCTCTCCATATACCCCGCTGGTAAACTCCAGCATGAGCTTGTTGAGCTTCTTGTTCTGAATCCTCTGTGGTATCACCTTGAGCTCATCACTGCAAAAAAATTCAAAATTCAATGCGCATGTCTTTGTCAGAGCACAAACAAACAAACACGTAGTAGAATTGAAGTGGCATTGGTTTTACACTAACACTAGGTACCTTGGTGGCGGTGGCGATCGTGGTGCGGCCGGCGAGAGGAGCATCTGCGCGAGCTTGACGGCGTCCTCGGGGCGGCAGACGGCGTGGTTGAAGCAGAGGTAGCGGCCGTAGGCGGTGGGGGACTCGTAGGCGGCGACGTGCGCGTCGGCGAGGAGGTCGACGTCGACGGTGACGAGGACGCCGTGGTCGTACATGTCGGGGGCGCCCTTGAGGTAGGGGTGCGCGGCGGTGAGGCCGGGGACGCCGGTGAGCAGGCCGGCGTTGATGGCCACCATGTCGACGCCCCGGTCCATGGCCAGCGCCCACGCCGTCTTCTCCGACAGCGTCTTGGCCAGGGCGTGCCACAGCTGCAGGAGGCAGAGGCAGGAGGAGTTACAAGGGGAGATGCTCGATCGGCTCATGCAGACATGCAAAGATTCGTTGAAGATTTGCACGAGGGGATCGTGTTGTGGGGCCATGTATTGTATGGGGGACAGGAAACGGAAGTAGGCAGTGTTTGTCGTTTTGTCTAAGGAGTGGAGAAGATGCATGCATGCAACTAGAACCAGGGTGGGGCAATCATCAGGATTACCAAAGCAAAGACAAGATTATATTATTTTTATTAAAAGGAAAAGTTTCTTGGTGCGGTGCGTCTGATGACGAGATATTGATGTGCACGTTTGTTGGTTAGTTTTATTAATTAGTAATTACTTACTCCTATAGCAGTATTATAGTACTATACTCAGCTCTCTTTCTGTGTCCTAACCCTGGAGCCTGACTGTTGAGAAGTTAGCTTCAGCAGTCGGAAGCTGATTTTTCTTTGAAAGTCTAGAGCAGTCGTAAGTCTATTCTATCTATACAAGCGGTCTCGATCCGTTCTCCTTTGATGCGCACGGCACAGGTTTGGACTTGTCTCAATTGAACTGACGGAGACGCCTCTGTGAGTCGTAGACAGATGATGCCTGAATCTGAATTGGCATGTGGCCCTGTTGTCCCTGTGCTGTGCTCATCAAGGTGAGCAGCAGCAGCAGAAATGCAAAATGGAGTTGGCCACCAACACCAAGAACCCAGATTGGCGAGCACGCTGCAGCGTTGCGGCAGCTGGGCTGCTGGAGTGGCACGCGACGGCACCCACATCACAAAAGAGCTGCGGGAAGCTACAGCGTACGGATGAGGAGGGACTTGACGCTGAAAATCATCCATCCCCAATAGTCCAATGGATTGGATGGATCATCGATTTGTGAAAGTTACCGGCCGGCCTAGCCGGAGGCAATTGGATGAGGGAGGGGATGACGTGGATGTTCCCATCCCAATCTCTTTCACACCAGGCCACCACCTGTCCCAACGACCGACCCCTCACTGAGCTGACCCAATGTATACGTAGGCAAGGCCCTCATCCACTTCGATTTGGTTGGATGGAAATCATGGAAGTTGGTAGGAAAACTTTTGTTGGCGCTGGCTGATGCGAGCAGCAGCAGCTGCCTAAGCTACGCACGGACGGCACGACGAAATGCAGAAGGCATCAGGTGTTGCGTACGTACCTTGAACTTCCTGCACAAGGCGAGGTCGCTCCAGCTCTTCTCGTCGACGACCACGTCGTCGTCGTCGTCGTCCTTGTGGCCGCCGCTCCAGACGACGGCGGTGACGGAGGAGGTGAAGACGACCCGCTCCATGGCGTCCGTCTGCGCGCACGCCTCCAGCACGTTGTGCGCCGCGCGCACCTCCGTCTCCACCATCGCCTCCTGCAAGGCAACGCAACCACAAGCAGCTCATCAGAAAACATGCTCACATGTAGTACGAGACAGAGCAGCAGGGCCAGCCGGCGCGAGGACGAACAGCAGCTGCCGTGCACCATGTGAAGGGTTTAATGCACGCGGTCTCCGTGGGGGCACCGTGGCTTAACAATCGGTTTATTAGCAGTGAAAATAATATTTTTTTTCTTTTTAAAAATTCAGCCATTTCGATTTAGAAGCCGGCTAACAATTTCCACCGAACAAGCTTGGCCATAGAGAAAGTACTAGTCGAGCTATTAGTGCGCTCGGCTACTCTACTGTACTACGAGTGGTAGGGTACTCTTGTAGGACAGGAGGTGGAGCACAGGACCTCACACCACGCCTGGAGCTGGACTGGAGGACGACGAAGCACGGGGCGCACCGCGCGCTCACTCACAGCCACACATGAGCTGTGTCGTCATTAATGTTTGATCAGAGGAGGAGGAGGAGGAGGAGGAGGTTCTGGGTCCCAGCTAGCTCACCTCTGGAACGAACCAAACAGCCTAGACCAGGGAGGAAAGGCTAGGAGAAGGAGATGGGGATTCATGGAAAGGGAAGGAAAGGAAAGGATCGGCTCTCGACTTCTCTTTTCTTTGCTCTGCCCTGCTGCCCTGCCCCAGTCTCTGTTCATGCTACAGTGCTACTACATACAAGCCCTGGCTATCCAATTCTATATTCTATTCTATTCTATCTATAAAGTGCTACTCCGACAAAGGAAACGAGGTTTTCGTTTCTTTGATTGGGAAAAAAAACCAAATTAATAATAGAGAGGCAAAACAAAAACAAGGAAGGAAAGAAAGAGAGGAAGGAAGCTGCTTGCTGCTGTCTCGTACAGACTTCACTCACATCGCATTGGGCCTGGTCGTCGGGCGTGTTGAACATGCAGAAGACGCCGGCGCATCCCCGCACGGCGTCGGCGATGGCGTGGTAGTCGAAGGGGTCGGCGCGGAACAGCTTCAGCCGGTGCCTGCACACGTCGTCGCCGTCGCCGCACGACAGGTCGCTCAGCAGCGCCGCGGCCTCGTGCTCCTCCTCGTCCTCCTCCTCCCCGTGACCACCGCGGGCGGCGTACGTGGCGGCGTGGACGGTGTACCCGCGGCGGAGGAGGCGGTCGACGAGCGCGTGGCCCAGCGGCCCCGCGGCGTCCATCACGCACACGCTCTTGCCCGCCGCCGCCGACGAATCCGACTCCACGGATCCTGGACACATGATGATGCTCTCTGCCTCCTCCTTGCCTGATTATACTAGCTAGTTCTTGTGGACGGACACCAAGAAGAAGGCAAGCGAAGAGAGCGAAGCCGGAGGAGGAACTTGATGGTGGTGGATTGACGAGGCCAAGGTGATGATACGGATTGCAAAGAGGGGAAGGTGAGGCGCCGAGTATATATAACAACAACAACAAGAAGAAGAAAAATAAAGAAGATAAGAGGCCGGGAGGGAGGGCCCTACCGGCCGGCAAGGACAAGAAGGCGGAGGGAGAGACGGATTCCGAGCCGGGAGCCGAGGGGAGGAGAGGAGAGGAGAGGAGAAGAGAGTAGGGTCCGGGTCAGAGGCGGCAGCAGGCAGGCAGGCGGGAGCCAGCGGGGCGGGGGGGCATTCAAAGGGCGTGCGTTGGTGCGTGCCAGACTCCCCCGGTGCCGTGCCGTGCCGAATCGTCGTGTCTCTTCCCTCTTGTGCTTGTGTGCCGTTGGCGTTGTTGGGCGTACGTACGTGCTCGCCTGCTCTCCGACTACTAGTCTTTGGAGTACGAGTAGTATACGGACCGAGGTCAAGTGTTGGGGCTAGCTCTCATGGATTGGGCTTGTGGACGGTTGGCAAGTCGGACGCGTATATCCTTTGCCCATGCTTGCCATTGCCAGTTGGTAGTTGGTAGCTGGCCTGGCTTTTATAATTGTTTATTTATTTTATAATATATATAAATTTTTTCCGGTGGTCAGCGCCCTCGCGCGCGTGCTGGCGCATGTGGTTTCCGGTGGTCAGCGCCCTCGCGCGCGTGCAAAGCGAAATCTCGGGTACCCAACGTTCAAGACTGCAAAGCCTTCTTTGCCGCGGCAGCTGCATGGTCGTCTAGACTCCAAGGAGAAGATCGCCGAGACTGATCGATGGGGTTGGCCGGTTGGGGCAGAAAAAACAAGAGCCAGACAGGGGGCGTGGCGCTCGTGTTGGCCACCGGCTGCACCTGCCTCCGGCCTCCGCCAAGCTGAAGACTCGGTTTCACCTCAGCCTCATCTGCCAACCGATTCCGAACGCAACGCCGCCGCCTCCTCGATCAGAAACCACATGCTTCGGTCCAGTCCCGTCCAATCCAAGTGCTTTTTGTTTTTTTTTTTTCGTTTACAAAAACAAGAAAAAAACACACACGCTTCACATTGCAGAGCTGATCGATAACCCTAACGGCCTAACCCAAACTTCCTGCCAGAAATGAAGTACAGAGTGCACATTTTCTATCGTGTCTTTTTTTTTGCGAGACACATTTTTCTATCGTGTCGCAAAGTCTCCAAATGTACTACTCCGTACGTATCTATTTTTTTTCTAGAACGAGCCCGTACATGAATTTATTTATACACCAAATAAATGACCGTACTGCTATGCCAAAAATAAGGGGATTGCTATAATACTGGTGCTTGGCCATGGATCCATGCTTCTCTTTGCTTACGTCAGCTGAACAACAAAGAGGCAAAAAATAATTCTTCGAGCGTCATGTTCAGAGCAATAATACTTCAAACTTAATTTTATACATGATGATTTATATTAAGAGGAGCAATTATCGCCATGTTCATTGTCTTATCAGTCGAGCTTATCAGCCATTTAAACATTATTTTTCTCTCACACGAAACCAGCCGGCTTGTCTTATCAGCCGGCTTATTCCATAAACCTAAATGTCACGCCTTCTGAACACATCTAAAGTATATTGACTCGACAAATACCAACAATCATGATTTATGAAGTCCTTGCAGTTCTCCTAGTTCTATTGATAGTATCACACATATAAATTGTTTGTTAATATTTAAAGCTAAAGTATACGGGGAAAACATGTAGTCACACATAGAGTTAGAATCTCTTTATAAATGATACTTTTCATGAATATACCATATATTGTTCCTTACACTTCCCTTTGTATACATCTTTCTGCATAGCCCTCATGTCCAAGATTTTAATGTTTGATCTTATTATGGCTCTTGACAGTGGTACATACAACTAGTCATGTGAGAACACTACTTCTGGCCAGTATATTCCGACGTTGTCGAATAGTCTGCCCCTGTGCTTTGTTAATGGTCATGGCGATCATAAAAGAACTAATGTGTCCGTTTGTAATAGGAAGCCCGATCTCCCCTTTTCTATAGGTGCTTTTTCTTCCAGGTTACCAAAATAATCCAATGAGAGTGAAATCGGAGGGGATTTGGAGCCTCTCCTAACCTTGTTGGCTCCCACCTCTATAGTTTCACCTTCATAGTGGATTGCTTGCCTGTCACCATCTATAGTTTTTGTCCGGCAAGCGGTTTCCACATAAATCTTGATTTTCACTTTTGATTCGGTATTTATCTTGCCATACTTGTTGATTGGTTCCTATCTTGCTCACTAGTTGTGCCATTTTGCCCAAGTTAATGGTGCATATTTGATATTGGCATATGATGCATACATGCGTTCTTTGATATGTTGATGATGTAGATTGATGTGTTACTGAGCTGATCTTTGTAAGTATATTTCTTATTGTGAAGGTTGGACACACCATGTTTAGAATGGATACTATGAGGCTGTTTTCAAATATAGTATGCACTTCATTGAAATACTTAGGAGTAATTAACTTGCTAGTTTCAATGTTCTTATTAGGGGTGTTTAATTTCTGCCTCAAAACTTGTCACCTATCACATCGAATGTTTTGACACATATATTGAGTATTAAATATAGACTAAAAATAACTAATTGCATAGATTACGATAACTTTGCAAGATGGATTTTTAAGCCTAATTAGTCCATAATTTGATAATGTGGTTACTTGTAACATTTTAATATGAGAAGTATGGAATTTTTTACTCACTTTAAAATGAGTATCCGTTTCCCTCCTTTTCCGGAAATGTATTTTTTATTCAATGATCGAGTCCTTAGGTTTCGAAATAGTGTAATGGAAAAAAGAAGTGCTTCGAATCATTGCTATTTGACTCGGATGTGCTAATGACGGATTAATTAAGCTAAAAACATTTATCTTATGGTTTTCTCATGAGTTCGGCTATTTGTATTTTCATTAGTATCTAAAAACCTTTTTAACATCACATAGGACATCTGATGTAACACTTTAAACTTTTCATTCAAAGATTTAAACACCCCTTGTCTCTCTGTGTTCACAGTGTCGGTTTTCTATTTGAGAATACGTGCTCATTCTAGACGTAGTCGTCGTTTTCGGCTGGGGCTTTATGCACGGCCAGGCCGCAGGATAGTCACAGGCCGGCCTCCTGGAGTCCTGCTGCTGGAGAGGTCGATAAGAGTGGACCAGCCGCTAGATACAGGTATGCTGCACCGTGTCGCCGTCCACCTTTTAAATGCTCGCCTCGCTAGCTGGCCGGCGCCCACTGCCCACCTACATACATCAATCAATACTACATGCATGGCCAAGTAAGTTCTAAGTAGTACGCTCTTTCATTTGCTGTGAAATAATTACCAGTAATTTTAATAATAAATATTATCAAATAATATTATAATTATTATTAAAAATATTTAAATTTAATTTATTAGAAAATATAAATATTATATATATTTTCTATAAATCAAATTAAACTTATGATATAAAAATAAAAAATAATAAATAATTTAGGACGGAGGAAGTACACTAGTGTATACTTATCACGTTATAGTACAACACCAAGTCAAATCATATGTGCTCTCACGCACACGTACATTCGGCATCATCCCAGCAGCTAGCTAGGATCTGCCGTCCTTCCATTTAATTTGATGCAACGAGTACGATACATCACCGATAGCTGTGAGCTACTGTTTTGAGTACATTCAACGACGGCGAAGCGGCAGCAGCAGCCACGGGCATGATGGTAGAGTCCGTATGATACGTCCTTGTCACTTATCTACCTACAACATAACATTAACAATATAAAGCGATACGGACATTATTCATTCGGTGTGATTGTCATCCTGAGAGTGGTTCGAGTCTTTCTCAGTTGTCAGTTGAAAACTACTCCCTCTGTTTCATTATGTGTGTCGCTCGGAAAGCGTACGTGTGTCTATATTAGGCCTTCTCTGTTTTATATTTGTAGACAGTAGACACACACTTAGCCATGAGAAACTTTGAATGTTTGTATCACTTGATTGTTAATAATAACGGAACTCCACCCGCCCGGACGTCCAGAACAGATAGGCGTCCGAACGCCCGCAACCCCGTATCCACTGCCCCGCAACCCCTGCACCCAGCCCCCGCCTTGCAAACACCACGCCGAGCGTGCACCCCAACACCCGGGACTCACCTGTTGCACCCCTGCTGCAAAACACACACCCCCCCGGTCGCAAGTGGCAACCTCTTCTGCCTTCCCGCGCCTAACACCGAGGCAAGACAACAAAAAGGGAAGAAAATAGATACAACACTCGATATAGTTTTGAAACATCCAGATATAACAACTGCAACATATATTTAAAAACAAATGAAACATTTAAAATATGCTTCTGAAACACTTGAAAAATGCTTGAACTTAGCATCGAAGAGAGGATAAGGGCGCATGCGGATGCCCAGCCGACACTCAGAGAAGACACTGAGGCAAGGTACCAGAAAAAAGCTACAAGGGAGATGCAAGATTCGATTTGCTTTTAAAAAATCGAGATTCAACATTACCAACATAAGTAAAAGACAGATGAAACACTTCAAATTATGCTACTGAAGCACCTAAAAATTGATTTTAAAATATCGAGATGCAACATTAGCAACATATGTAAAAGGCAGATGAAACGTTTCAAAAACTTGCTACTGAAAACACATGAAAAAATACATAAAAAAAGCATTCAAATACATCCAAAAACCCAAATGAAACATTAAAAAGCAGGCCTTTAAAACATACATGTACAAACATTACAACATAAAATGTCACACTCCAAAATTCCTATTTTGGGATGTGACCTAGAAAACACTAAATAACATGATATGGTTTTATCATTTTTCTAAAATTTCCCAACTTTAGTTAAGTTATTGACATTCTAGATAGTGGAAAAATATTTGTTTCTAAAATTTTTGCAATTTAACTTAATGGTTTGTTCCATTCATGCCAATGCATAGAGTATTTGGTTGGAAAATGAATTTAAAAGTTTCAAACGCGCATAGGGTTTTAATCCCCAACAAATCTCTTATGATCTTTGATCAAGTTTCCATAATCTCAAGCCATGATGAAAACCTTGGAATCTATACATCTTGATTCTTATTCTAAACATTGACGGGTCTTCAAACCCTCATCTTGTCAGAAACCCTAACTAGCCCTATCGTAACCCACACTCTCTCCCTCTCTCTTTTCTACTCATTTCGGAGCTCCTAATTCTTTCAACTGAGTCTTCTCCAAATCCCTAAATCTATGCTACATAACCAATCATTATATCTTGTCCCTCTCATGCAATTCTATCATCACTTTGTTCAAGCAAAATCCATCACATACCCAAGTTATTCTCAGTTCAATCTAATTTCATATGAACCCATGTCACCGCTAACTTTGTACCCTCTAGCCAATGGCTCATTCTTTTCTCTCTTTTTCTCACCTTGGGCAACATTCTCATGGAATCCTTCCCCTCTTCCTTTTCGTCCTCTTGATCAAAGAGAAATCTTGTTTCATATATCCTTGAAAACTATATGACACAAGTCCCACCTTTTTAGAACTTTGAATTCTCTAGAAACCCAAATCGTGTCTCTACCGAACCCCAACCCTCCCCCTCCATCTTCTATTCTCATGGGACAAATCCATATGCTTATCCCATTAGTAAACCATCACCCTCATCTCTCTTTTGCTAATGGGCTAGCCCAACTCTTTCCATCATCCTACATCGCTTCGGGCCAAATCCAGTCCAAATCTTGCATTAACCTTTGCGTCGGATCAATGTGCAACCATCCTCCTCTCTTTGTGGGCCAAGATCAACTCCAACCAGCCCTTCACCTCATCCTCTCCTCCTCTCCCACATCATCCTTAGGGTGCTGGTCAGCCCCCTCCCCAAATCACTCCCCTTCCCCTCCTTTCATGCAAGGAAATTCCCAATCTCCCTTCTTTTTCTCTTACTTGACAAAAACAGCAGCAGCCCCTTCATCTCCCCTCCCTCCTCACGCCTCCCCCTTCATTCCCCACATCGAGGACAGGGGAGGGACGCCCCTGCTCCTCATCATCCACCCCCATGGCTGCCCCGATCAACCGCAACGCGAGAAGGACGCCCTGCTGCACTAGATCGTCGTCACCGGCTGACGTCGATGCATCCCCTCGCTCCACCACATCTATCCCCATGGTTAGAACACTCCAGAATCATCCCCATGTTCTTCTTGTATTCCTTGCTGCATATCAAGTGCCGTAGATGACGTACGGTTGATCCCCAATGAAGATTACCCGTTGTATGTGTTTGCTGTCCTTGCGGGCAGATTTCTGTCGTTGACGGAATCCGTGTTCCCCACTGTTTCTTTGATCCAATCATCAATCCCTTTGGTGAAATTGTAGATTAAATCCTTGAACACACCCCTGTAAATTGATTTTGTAATAGGAATTGAGAAACTTGAGATATCGTCATCTCCGTGCCCGTTGTTCTTGCTGTCCTGACAGATTGCAGGTCTGAATGTTTTTCACGTTCCCCGCTAATCCACTGTCCAAATCACCAATCCCTTGATCCTACATGTTCATGACATACCTGCACATGATCCCACAAGTTGGTTCAGCCATGCAATCCCCGATGACTGAAATATCAATGCCAAAGCATTTGCTACCTCCGCTGTCCAAACAGCAATCACTCTGTTTTTGGCAACGACGTTCCTGCTGATCCATTGAACCCCAACATGCATCCTTTGGCTGGACAGTCATTTATATAGTTGCACACACCTCTGAAAATATTCATGGCCATACAATCAAATATGAATGGTCTATCATCTTGTTTTGTGCTCGCTGTCCCCGTTGCCTTGCAGCCACGCTTATGCCGGTTCGCATGCGTGTTCCTAATGATTCGCCAATCCGGTGGTCAAGCCCTTCAACCATAGTGCATACCATATACTTACACATGTCTCTACAAGTTTTCTTGGTCATAGGTGCTACAATCATCGAGATATACATGCCATATCAATTGTTACCGCTGCTGTCCTGCAGTCAGCAGTGCAGCCCGTTTTGCAGCTGTGTTTTCCAGCGAACCAATGATCAAAGTGACTTGTTCTTTTTGGCAATATATACTCCATTTATTCCTTAACATTCCCACAAAATGGATCTCTATTTGGTGCAGTTATGGCCATGCCCTTGCTGCTCATAAACCCCACTGTCCATCGATATGCACGTGCATTGTCATTTTGCACTAAGTCACTCTCCGGATTATCTCACTATTAGCAAACTCCATCTATGCAAACCACCACCATTGTTCTTGCATCTTCAGGTTGTGTGACCAGAGATAATTACTCTTTATAGCATCTCACTTGTCATATCACTCCTGCATAGCCATTGCCATGTATATGATTACTCTCATCAAGCTTGCATAAGTCATGATCCAGCTTTTAAATCTCCGTATGATTACTATATTCTTTATAATGTCATATATCCATCTTGTATACAATCCTTCGATCATTTACCCTTCATCTATAAATCCTTATGCCACCCAAATCTTTCACCCACATACAACATGTCTATTCTAGTTCTAGTTCTATTGTTTATCAAACCTTCCAACTTTCATGTCTTTTAAGTTGTTGCTCCTGTTTTAGTTGTTTTTGTGCTCAAGCAATCATAGTTACAAGCCCTACGTGCTTCAAACCTTTACTTATTATTTTTGTAATGTTTGATGTAATGTTTTTAGGACTCTTTATGATGCTTGTGTTGGTTGCTGATGACGTTAGAAATAGAGCTCTGCAAGGATGATCCAACAGGAAAGGATGGAATGTTTGGCAAGCTTTTGAAATGCAAGTGTAACATGAGTTCCCTTGTTACCTAATAACCTTATAATTATTTTCATATGTATGTGTCTAATATTATGAACCCCTAAGGACTTTATCTAGCACTCTTGTTATTCTATATTCCTTGTTACCTTTGGGTTATGCATATGGGTAGTTTTGCTTAGTTCGTAATCACCAAATATTATAATGTTAATCTTGATTAATGACTTATGGAATCAATGGTTTAAATGATGATTATTGGCAACATGGATATCAGGGGGCTAGAGCATTTGGCCTTTTTTTAGGTGCTCTAGTCTGCCCTCCATAAGGACTGAATCTTAAAGTGGTTACCCAGGATTTATCGTACAACCATGAGGGCTACATGGCTCTGGCTTTAGCTAAGTAAACTGAACTTCTCTAGCTTGTTAGTGGTTACCGAAAGGCGCAAAGGGGGGGTGCCAAGACGGGTATGGCTCTTGTCTGTCGTTTGTGTGTGCTGGGCTGCGGGTCATTTGTGAACCAATGTCGGAGGAGAGCATCTATATCTGCTTGGTCAATCCGAAACCTAGCGGCTACTAACTGGTTAGGGGGACTTTCGAAAGGCTTCATAGTGAACCCTGCTCGCAAGTGAGTTAAGAGGCTGATCACCTCAGGCATATGGGTAACACGACTCATGGTGAAAGTGTACACACTCTGCAGAGTTTATAAACTGATATATCAACCGTGCTCATGGTCACGAGCGACCTGGATCCTTTTCAAGATAGATGGTTTGATGGATGGTTCTAGTGATGATTAATCCTGATGATGGTAATTAATTATATTCACTTGGGGTTCTTAAGCATAACCTAGCAACTCAGGTAAAATAAATAAAATATGACCAACTAAAAAATGCTTACCGCAGTTCAACCGTGTCTTGCCTCTTGAGCCTTACATCCCCTCATGTTATGCTTGCTGAGCATGGTGCGCTGACGCTTGCTTTATAATCAACAAAATCCCGGATGGGTACTAGATGCTAGATTCAAGTGATGTGACTTCCTCAAGATGTTCCATGAGTACTAGGCGAGTGCTCCCCCAGTCAACCGTCCCTGTGGAGTATGGAGACCCGAAGAGTAGGTATAGAATAGTTTCCGCTATATTTTGTAATAGATGTAAGTCTTGTTGTAACTATGTTTTGATATATAATAAAGCATTGTCTTTGATAATCTCCATATTTGTTGCTATATGTGTCGTGTGGACATCCTGGGCACACATATAGTTAGCGCTTGGTCTTCTTTGAAAAATCGGGTGCGACATAAAACAATATCTCAATCTACTTTTGCAACATACTAATAGAACAAAAATGAAACATACCCATTAAAACACCTGAAACACATAAAACATACTCTTGCAACATGTCTCTGGAACACAAATTAAAACACATGTGCAACATCCCCTCTGATCTACTTTTGCAACATTCATATGTGTCAATTGCAACATATCTTCGAAGCACATGAAACAATTGAAAAGATATAATTGCAATATAAGGGGAAGAGGAGAGAGCTCGGTATGGGGAGCGCCATGGCCACCAGATTTGAGGATTTAGGAGCTCCCCGTGAGGTAGGACGCTGGTGTTGGAGGGAGGACGCCTAGGGGTGGAGCAGGAGGAGGCTGAGGTTGGAAGGAGTGCCATAGCCGCTAGATCTGAGGATGTTGGGAGCTCCCCATGGGGGAGGACGCTGATGTTGGGAGGACAACGCCAGGGAGGGGGAGGAGGACACCGTGGGTTGGAAAGGAGGGGCCACCAGGTAGGGAGGAGGATGCCAAGATTGGGGAGAGTAGCTCGGGTGACGGCGGCAAAACCCGCTATGGAGGGCCTCCCTCATCGCTACCTCTCTCGTAGGCGCCACCCTCATCACCACCTCCTTCTAGCCGGTCTCTACACGCCGTTGCCCGCTACCCCATGCTCATCGCCCCCTCACTGCTCAACTCCCCCGTCGATGAGCAACTCGGGTGGCTGATAAGCGGCAGGGCTTGGCTCTGGTGACCGACAATCAAGTGGTGTGCGAGTGGTAGCAGGACGACGCGAGAAGACAAGTAGAGCTGCGAGCATGGGCGGAGCTTCAATGATTCCTAGGAATACCCAACTTTTTTTGTACAACCATAAGTACATACATGTACACTCAAATATATAATGTATATTAGCCATTATGTAATCATTTTCAAGCACAAATCCGATCCACAACCAATTCTCAGCTTCTAGGCTGGCCCAATGGCCCAGTAAGGTGAAAGCCCATGCGTTGCCCTTTGGCCTACCTCCTCTGTTTGCATGGACGAGGAAAGGGCGAAGACACCCCGACGAAGCGTCGTGACCTGTGGCTCTTCTCCACCCCCCAAAAAATTCCCAAATCCCTAATCTAGCGAGGCGGTAGCGACGGCGAGTCGTGAGTGCTCAGCGGCAGTAGTAGGCAGGGGCGCAGCGCGTAGGGGCGGAGCGGGCGAGCAGAGGCCGGGCACCGCGGCTGCAGGTGAGTAGAGGCCGGGCGTCGTGGCTATCGGTGAGCAGACGAGCAGTGGAGCGGCGGGCGCTGAAGGCTGAAGCAGTGTGGCCCAACATGAAGATCCAGTTCCATCTATTTTGCTAGAAACAAATGAGTCAAGTTCATAATGAAAGTATTCCTTCTGTTGACCATGAGATAGCAAATAGAGAACCTAAGATAGCTAGCCACGATCCTAACACAACAGCCACAAAGGTGGGAGGGAGCAGCAATTTAGATCAGGGGAATTCATAGAACCTTCTACTTGGTCTCCTATTAGAGATGGTGATGACTCAGAAGATAAATCAAGTTGTCGGGTACCAAAATAAAGGCACCCCAAAATAGGCCACAAAACCAGGCCCAAAAACGCAAAACCAGACGGAGCCACAACGACGGCCCAACAAGAACGCAGCCCGTTGAGGCCCTACACGCCGCTCCCCGACTCGTCCGAGGCCTCCCCGTTGGAGCCTCGGACGAGAGCTGACTCTCCGCCTCATCCGAGGCTTCCATTCCAAGGCCTCGGACAAGCCCTTTGCTCTCCGTCCCGCCCGAGCCCCGCATCGGGGCCTCGGACGGGACGCACCACGCTTCTAGGTCAGACCAAAGTCTTCAGACTTGACACATACCTGCTCTCGCCCCTCTACAGTCCTGGCCGCGCCTTGGCAGGGGATGGGGGCTGTCACGTCATGACTCGCTCCCATGCGGGGGACTTCGTCATCCTCTACAGTTGAGGCCTTGCCCTCCACTTTGGGGCACTGTTTTGCCTAACCTCTGTGTCATGTCGAGTCACCAGAAGTCCCGGGGCGTCGACTGCCATGACAGAGGCCATCATCCGGAGTCACCCTCTGTACGAAAGCGAGGATGGGTGGAACGCTGGTCAAACAAAGAGTTTCACAGGGTTTTCTGAGCCCAAAATGGGCAGCGACTGCCTCGACAACCACCCCCTTCCTGTGCCAACCACTCCATGTATGGCGACCAGGTCCGAGGGCCTCGGGGCCTCACATTCGGGGCGGGTCAATGCTACAGCGACCAACAGGGCTCGAACACGCCTCCCATGACCTCTCTGATAATCTCCATAGGGGCAGCCGTCTTCCCCACCGCCAGGACTGAAGACACGACTCCATAGGGCCGGGCCATGCTCTACAGTCTCGACGTCCGCTCCCAGGCTATGGGCGGGATAGTAGAAGACCCCGGGGCCTCGGATCAAGGAAGAAAAGTGTCCACCGCCACTTCATTCGCATAGACACTCTTTGTAAACCCTATCCCCTCCTTGCGGCTATAAAAGGGGGAGATGGGAGCCCTAGACGGGCAAGAGCACACACCAGATGATATTGGCACTCGCCTCAATCATCCATGAGACTTGGATTAGCTCCCTCTCTCCACCAGCTTGTACACCCTACCTACAAGCACCCCGGTGCAAGATAATGCAAGATCTCCTCCCTCACTAGACGTAGGGCCTTCTCTTGCCTGAACCAGTATAAACCTTTGTGTCCATCTTGCACACCTTCCGGAGTTGGGGACACGCACCATAAATTTACTCGTTGGTACTAGGACCGCCAGTTCTAGCACCGACAGTTGGCGCGCCAGGTAGGGGAATTGTGCATGTTTTCGCCTCTCTTTCCACCAAGGCTCCGGAATGGCCGACCACCGTGATGAGGTGTCTCAGGACACCCCGGCACCGCTTTCCTTCCTCCGCAGCCCTTGGAGTTGGGCACCATGATCTGGTTTAGAGGCCTAGAGTTCATGTCTCTCGGTTACCAGTACGACATGGTGCTTCTCTAGAGATCGCCTTTCGGTGCCTCAAGGCCAAGAGCGTCAAGCTGAACCTCGAGAAGTGTGTTTTCGGGGTCCCCCAAGGCATCATCTTGGGATTCATCGTCTCCGAGCGCGACATCGAGCCCAACCCTAGAGAAGGTAATAGCGGTGACCAATATGGGGCCTATCAAGGATCTGAAGGGAGTTCAACGCGTCATGGGCTGCCTCGCGGATCTTAGCCGCTTCAGCTCACGCCTCGGTGAGAAGAGCTTGCCCTTGTTCCGTCTCCTAAGAAAGTCAGAGCTCTTCTCCTGGACCGCTGAGGCCCAAGAGGCCCACGACAAGCTCAAAGCTGCCTTGACCAGTGCCCTCTATACTGGTCCCTCCGGTCGATGGCGAACCCCTCCTCCTGTACATGGCCGCGACAACCTAGGTGGTAAGCACAGCCATCGTCGTTGAGAGACAGGAGGAGGGACACGACCTGCCAGTACAAAGGCCGGTCTACTTCATTAGCGAGGTGCCGTCCGATACCAAGATCCGCTACCCGCAGATCCAAAAGCTGCTCTATGCCGTGGTCCTAACTCGGCGTAAGTTCCGACACTACTTTAACGCACACCCGGTAATGGTGGTCTCCTCTTTTCCATTGGGGGAGATCCTCCAGAACCAGGAAGTCTCAGGAAGGGTCGCTAAGTGGTCCGTTGAGCTCATGGGGGAGACTCTCTCCTATGCGCTGAGAAAGGCCATCAAATCCCAAGTCCTAGCTGACTTCCTCGCAGAATGGACGGACACCTAGCTTCCGCCGCCCTAGGTCCAAGCAGAGTGCTAGACCATGTACTTTGACGGATGTTTGATGAAGACCGGCGCCGGTGCCGGCCTCCTTTTCGTCTCACTCCTGTCCCCCCGGACGTCTTCACCAAGGATCTTGCAGCCCCCTCTGTCAGCTTCGAGGATCAAGACACCACGAGGAGCGACGATCTCGACCCTCCCTCGGGGGCTACGGTGCCATCCGAGGGGGAGGGCCCCTCGGTGGCTGACGCTGAGGTCATGGAGCTCGACGAAGGGGGTCCCGATGCCAACCCCAAGCCAGATTGGAGGAAGCTCTACCTCGACTGGATCATCTGAGGGGTCTTGCCCCAAGACTTCAACCAAGGCCGCTGCATCGCGAGGAGAGCGAAGTCCTTCGCCGTTGTGGAGGACGAGCTCTATAAGCGAAGCCCCTCTAGAGTCCTCCAACGGTGTATCTCCATCGAAGAAGGCTAGGAGCTACTCCGCAAGATCCACGCCGGCGTTTGTGGCCATCAAGCTGCTCCCCGTTCCCTCATCGGTAGTGTGTTCCGGCAAGGCTTCTATTGGCCAACCGCGGTCGCCGATGCTGCCCACGTGGTACGCACCTACGAAGGTTGCCAGTTCTACGCCCGCCAGATGCACCTACCGGCCCAAGCGTTCCAAACCATCCCCATCACTTGGCCGTTCGCCGTGTGGGGGCTTGACCTCGTCGGACCTCTCAAGAAAGCGCGGGGGCTTCACTCACTTACTGGTCGCCACCGACAAGTTCTCCAAGTGGATCGAGGCACGCCCCGTCACCAACATCCGATCCGAGCAGGCAGTGCTATTCTTTACCGACACCATTCACCGCTTCGGAGTCCCAAATTCCATCATCACCGATCACGGCATGCAGTTGACGGGGAAAAGTTTCGAGACTTTTGCGACAGACATTAGATATGTGTTGTCTGGTCCGCTGTCGTTCATCCCCAAACAAACGGACAGGTGGAACGTGCCAATGGTATGATTCTGCAGGGGCTCAAGCCTCGGATCTTCAATAAGCTTGACAAGTTTAGCAAAAGGTGGCTCGAGGAGCTCCCTTCGGTTCTTTAGAGCCTCAGGACGACGACCAACCGGGCCACAGGGTTTACACCCTTCTTCCTGGTGTATGGCACCGAGGCTGTCCTCCCCACTGACTTGGAGTTTGGATCCCCGAGGCTCAAGGCGTACGACGAACAACGCAACCAGGCGGCCCGGGAGGATTCGCTGGACATGCTCGAGGAAGCCAGGGACGCCACCCTTCTACACTCGGCCAGATACCAGCAATCCCTCTGACGCTACCACGACCAATGGGTCCGAACCCGAGATCTCAAAGAAGGCGACCTGGTGCTACGTCTCCGACCAGGACAACCGAGGCCGCCACAAGCTCACGCCGCCGTGGGAAGGGCCCTACATCGTTGCCGAGGTCCTCAAGCCGGGCACCTACAAGCTCGCCGACAAGGACGGCCAAATCCTCAACAACGCTTAGAACATCCAATAGCTACATCGCTTCTACCCCTAAAAATTCCAAGCCTTGTACACATAGTTGTAACTTATGCTTCTCGCGAAGAAATAAAAATAACAAGTACTTATTCATTTTTCCCGGCAAGCAAAACGCACATCCGAGGCCCTCGGGGGCTGAGGATTCCAGTTACACTTACACTCCCGCAAGGGCTGAGTGAGACTCGATTTTGACATATCAAAACCGAGCCTTCCTCGGGGGCTAAAAAAGGGGGGAACCCCCACCCCAAAAATACTTCCTGTTTTTGTCAATCATTTTTTCATGAATTTTCGTACCTAAAATCTCGAACGCTTAGGAAAGGGCAACTAAGGAAAGTCATCCTAAAGCTAGGACCGGTTGAGCCGCGAGGCCACATATGCCCAAGCGCTATGGTACCTCTACTCGCCGCCCTTGGCCAAGGGAAGACTTCACGCATTGCGAGAGGGTTGTTCTAAAACGTCGGGGTCGGCAGAAGGTCACCCACGCCTATGTGCTACGGTACCTCCTCTCATTACCCTCGACTAAGGAACAACCTCTAAATTCAAAATAGTCTCACAAGACTCTGGCCTAAGCACAAACTGAGATAAAAAATGGCACGAAAAATAAACAAAAACATGATTGCTAAGCACGGGGCCACAAGGGGCCATAAACATAAGTACTTCAAAGTAAAACAAGCTGCAGAGCCTACTGAGGGGTGTACTATCCTGGGCGTCGGCGTCTGTGGCGTCAAGGGCACTAGCCGCTACCTTGGGAGCAGGGAGGATGGCGGGTGCGAAGATTTGGACCAGCGTAGAGGGAGCCCCGGTCCACTCGACCTGCTGAACAAGCTCCGCAAACACTTCGCTCTCGCGGCCGTCCTCCTCCTCCATGACAACGACCCCCTCAGAGATCGGAGGGAGGTCGAGCTCGTAGTGGGACGAGGCCACCCTGGAAGCAATAAGATATATCATGACTTGAAACCTCGTTATTGGTGGACCAAAATGAAGAAAGAGATAGCAGCTTACATGTCTCGATGCGATACTTGTTGTCGTGTCAAGGCCATTCACATGAAGCCAGCAGGACTACTGAAACCTCTGCCAGTTCCTGCATGGAAGTGGGATAACATCAGCATGGATTTCATCATCGGATTGCCAACTTCACAAAAGGGAAATGATTCAATTTGGGTAATCGTCGATCGACTTACCAAGTCAGCTCACTTCCTACCTGTCAAGACTACCTACAGACCACCTCAATATGCTGATCGTTACATTGCCGAGATTGTTCATTTGCATGGTGTACCCAAGACTATCGTGTCCGATAGGGGACCGCAGTTTACTGCTCACTTCTGGACTCATCTGCATGAGGGTATGGGAACAGAGTTGCTACATAGTACTGCTTATCATCCTCAAACTTCGGGTCAGACTGAAAGACTGAATCAGATTCTTGAAGATATGTTGAGAGCGTGTGTTCTATCTGCTAAGGGATCATGGGAATCTTGGCTACCTTTGGCTGAGTTCTCTTACAACAACAGTTATCAAGAAAGTATCAAGATGGCACCATTTGAAGCTTTGTATGGAAGAAAGTGTAGAACTTCGTTGAATTGGGTCGAAGCAGGAGAAAGGAGATACTACGGTATTGACTTTGTCCCTGAAGCCGAAGAAAAAGTCTGAATCATTCAAGAATATATGAGAGCTGCACAGTCCCATCAAAAGAGTTACGCTGATAAAAGAAGAAGACCGCTTTCTTTTGAAGTTGGTGACTATGTCTATCTGAGAGTCTCTCCGATAAAAGGTACGCAACGGTTTGGGGTTAAAAGAAAGCTTGCACCGAGATATGTGGGACCGTATCAAATCCTAGAGAAGAAGGGTGAAGTCGCATACAAGCTGCAGTTACTGAGTCCATGAGTACTATCTTTTCGGTCTTTCACGTCTCTCAATTGAAGAAATGTTTGCGTGTGCTCGAAGAACAAGTTGAAGAACAAGAGCTAGAGTTAGAATCAGATTTAGTTTATAAAGAAGAACCTGTGAGAATTGTGGACAGTAAGGAAAGAGTCACTCAGAATCGTTTAGTGCGGACTTACAAGGTAGTGTGGAGCTACCATGATAATCGAGATGCATCATAGGAAACTGAGGATTATCTGAAGGAAGCCTATCCCGAATTCCATAAAACTTGGTTAGTAACTTAAATCTCGGGACGAGATTTTCTTAAGGGGGGAAGGGCTGTAACACCCTAGGTGTTAAGCATGCATTAGAGGCATAAGTAATTCACATTAAGTATCATTAAGCATGGCATGATCACCATTAAGCATGAAACCCTAGGTTTCACCATCATTTCATGTGTGTGTTGCATTTTATTATAGTTGCTTGCTATGATTGCTAATTAGGTAATTAATTATCATCAACAATGCCTGATCAAGTTTGGATCCATGTGCCAGCATTTTGAAAAGTTTTTAACAGAATTTTGTTGCAAAAGAATTTGCAATTTGAAAGCAAAAGAATTTAAGTTGAAATTCCATTTTTAAAAGCCTCTCTCTATTTTATAGTCGCAATTCAAAATTTATGGGGAATTTCACTTTGACTCCAAAATGAAAAAAGTTCAGTTTAAAAAGTTCTACAACTTTTATTTTGGGCATTTCAATAAAAACTGCTTTTAAATTTGTCAAAAAGTGGCTTTTAATTTAGTTGCATTTGAATTCAAAATTTTCAAAAAAAAAGAAAATACTCACCATAAGCGGCCGGGGCGTTTTGCCCACGGCGCGGCCCAGCCGGCTCCCGCCGCCCCGCGCAAGGCGTGGCGTCGTGGCCGACCGACCCCGAGCCGGGGCGCCACGCGCGCGCCCGCGCCTGGGCCGTACGCCCGTGGCGGCGGACTCCGGCGGGCCCACGCCGGCGTCACGACCCGACCACCCCCGATTTGGAACGCATGCCTCTCCATTTGCATTTTCGCCCACCCTGCTTTGCCGCTCCCCCGCTCTCACTCACGGCAGCGCGGCAACGCGCAACGGCCGCCGTCGTCACCGCCCCGGGCGAGCTCACGCCGCCGCGCCATTCCCACAGCCACCCCTCGCGCTCGCGACTCGCCAATCATCGCACACACTCCGCCGTCACCCGAGCCACCTCGCTGCACTCGCCATCGCCGGCGCCGTCGAAGGTGAGGGCTGGATTAACTAATTTCCGCGGCGCCAGGAGCTCAGCGGAGACTCACGGCGACGCCAAGCAGCCGCCGCTACGCCACTCCACTTCCTTCGCCATCGCACGGCGTAACCCGCTAGCCGTTAGCGTTCGCCCGACGGTGTGCTCCATTGGTCCGATTCGGGCCCGTGGCCGCCGCTCCGCGAGCTCGCCGTCGCCATGGTCGCCCGCCGTGCCGCCATGCACAAGCTTCGGAGGCTGGGCCGCCCAATCGGGCGCTCAACCCTCCAAATGAGCTGCCGTACTCACGCTGAGCCCGGCGCGCAACACCACGGCCGGAGCTCGCCTGAGCTGCCCGGCCGGCCCACCGTGCCGCACCGCCGTCGTCACCTAGCTACACCGCCACCACTTTAGCTCACCGCCCGGTCGAGCTAAGCACGCCACGGGTGCGCCCTGCGATAAGGAGCACAGTGGTGCTACCCACCGCGCCCGCCGGCAACCCCCGCCGCCCGTCGAGCTAAGGGGTCAAGGGCCCCTGCTCAGTGGCTGACCGGTGGGGCCAGGTTTGACCCGGGGCCCACACGTCAGCGGCCCACGGTCCACTGGACCGAGCCCATGTAGCTTTAGGGTTTCCGGTTTTGTTTTTATTCTTTTTCCAGAAATGCATTTAAATGCTTATAAAATCATAACTGGCGCAAATATGATCCAAATCTGGTGAGACTTATTTTGCTAGGTTGCTTGTGAGTAGATCTACCAGGGAAAAATATGAAATGCCAATTTTGTGATGTTTTCCTGTAAAGTTTTATTTAATTGTTGAAAAGGCTGAAAACTGAGTAAATGCATAGTAAATGAAATATAGCTCAGAAAAATGTGATTCTTGTTTTGTTAGACTTGATATGTGATATACTTTCTGGGAAAATTATGTGCCATACAGTTCCTATGTAAAAATATTGAAATGTGATTTAATTGCATTTAAGGTTGTTTGTTTGTTTATTTTATAGTAATTAATTTATGAAGAGTCATGGCTTGATAATTTGTGATGACTGCTCTTGTGCTAAAAAGTTCTAAATAAAAATATGAAATCTATTGTTTAACACTTTTCACAGTACAAAGTAATTAAAAGTGCATTTCTGTCCTGTTGCTTCATCTTTTTGTGTAGGCTGTTGTACTCAGTGAAATGTGATGAAAATTTTATCATGGATATGTTTTAGTATGATGTAGCTACCGTAATTTTTGTAGATTTTTTTGAACTATTCAGATAGAGGTCACAGTTCAAGCCTTTAATTTCACATGAAATGATAAGCCCTTTTGGCAATTGTTTTAATAAGTTTAATATTGATTTTTGAGCATTTCTAACTATGTAATGCTTGCTGGTCAGATTATGTAGTACCATATTTGAAATGTGATGTGTGAATTAGGAGTAGTGCTACTTCTCTTTTATGCATGTGTTATGTGTGTGTGTGTGCATACACACACCCACCTCTCTTTTTGCACTTCTCTAAGTGGTTAGAGAAGAGGTATGCACATACTCAGTAAAGTGAATTAAAATATTAGTAGAGAGGAGATATACACCTACTCTATCAAATAAACTGTTAATCATCCTCATTCATGAGCATCGCATATATGCATTCTTTATGCTTATACATGTGCATCGCATCATACAGGTTCGCAGAAGGGCCCCTAGTTTCCTAGTACTAGGAGAATCCAGTGGAGGAGCAGCAGCCCGAGGACCTCGAGGAGGAGCAGGAAGCAGGAGAGGAAGACCTGCCCGAGTGCCCGAATCACCGCGCCAGCACCTTTGAGCAAGGCAAGCCCCGGAGCATTTTCTTACCTATGCTTTCTAACAGTCTAATTATGTTTTATAATTGATGCATTAAGTATAGGAGTTGTGTGCAACCGTTGATGCATTATATCCTTGTTTACCCTTGATTATCCTGCCTTGCTTACCCTGCTAGTCTAGGGCGAGTTTATTGCTTAGCTTGCTTAGACGGTAAAAGTTGGGTGATTTCCTATCATCCGCGAGCATAGGTGGTTACTTATGATTGATGAAAAGCTTTATGTTGATATCATCTGGTTAATTGGTTATGGCTGTGATAATTGGAGACCGGACGGAGTCTTATGGGGTTGTTGGACCATAGTGATTCTGCCTGTGTCGATTAAGGACCGTGCCGTTGCACGTCCCTCGAGTCATGTTGAACGCATGCCTCATACTTAGCTGGCCGGATAAGTCGTTTTGACCGTGAAGCCTAACACTATCCAGGCCGGCTCTCGATCCGTTCGCACCGTATTGGAGATGGATGGGGACCACGGGGCGCCGAAGAGTAAGTCCGAGGTCCGGCATGGCTGGCTAAGGCAGTCGGGCGGCCTCTGGGTACGGTGGTTCCGGTCGAAACCGCGTTTTGTTCCCGGATATGTGCCACGGTGACCTGTAGCTCACTTTAGCGGGTGAGTGTGGTTTGTGTGAGGAATACCCCCTGAGCTCAGTAGTAATCGATTCGAATCGCCATCGTTCCTGGACAGTGAACACTTGACTTGAGCTACGCCATCGTAGTAATGATTATGGAACGTGATTAAAGATAATGATGAATTAAGCTGTTATGATTATGGTTACTACTTGATTGCTTAACCATGATTAATATATTACAATGATGCTTAGTATAGGTGTTCACCTAGCATAAATAGGAATGAATAAGCTGAACTATCACTATAAAATGGTTACCACTACTTTTTTGCAAATGAATCGAGCTATCCCCTGGTAAAGCCTGTCATACTCCTTGGAGCCTTTTTATTTAAGTCAGATGGGTAAGCCTAGCTGAGTACCTTCTCGTACTCAGGGTTTGTCCCGCTTGTTGTTTGTGCAGATGGCCATACCTACCATGAGTATTGCGAGACCTGCTTATATCCAGTGGATTAAAGTGCCAAAGGGCATGGTTATTCTTACTATTCTTCCTACTTGCTTTTTTGGATTGATCATCAGGCTAGCACTGTATTAAACTTTAAAGTGCGTGTGTGGGTTAAGCTTTTAAAACTACTTTGCTTTCGCTACTTAAATTGAGACCTGGT
Source organism: Chrysopogon serrulatus (assembly GCA_015844335.1). Lineage (NCBI taxonomy): Eukaryota > Viridiplantae > Streptophyta > Magnoliopsida > Poales > Poaceae > Chrysopogon > Chrysopogon serrulatus. Next base: position 117,225 of record JADLZL010004295.1, read on the forward strand.
TTGTAATAACTCTAATTTCCGTACTCTGATGTTATTGAACTATTTATGAAATATTGTAACGTGTGAATGGTGACGCTAAACTTGTACGATCTTGGTTGATGATGTTTGGTGTGAAAGCCTTCGAGATTTCTGGACTACCGGGTTTATAAGGGCTTAAGTGTACTAATTATTTGCGTGGCGAGTGGTTTTTTGCACTTATGCTTTTATAAATTGGGCGGTTCTGTTACAGTCACCCTCTGTACGGAAGCCAGGACGGGTGGAACGCCGGTCAAACAAACAGTTCCGCAGGGTTTTCTGAGCCTGGAATGAGCAGCGACTACCTCGACAACCACCCCCTTCCTGTGCCAACCTCTCCATGTACGGCGACCAGGTCCGAGGGCCACGGAGCCTCAGATTCGGGGCGGGTCAAAGCTACAGTGACCAACAGGGCTTGGACACGCCTCCCATGACCTCTCTGACAATCTCCACAGGGGCAGCCGTCTTCTCCACCGCTAGGACTGAAGACATGACTCCACAGGGCTGGGCCATGCTCTACAGTCTCGACGTCCGCCCCCAGGCCACGGGCGGGACAATAGAAGACCCTGGGGCCTCGAATCAGGGAAGAAAAGCGTCCACCGCCACTTCATACGCACAAACACTCTTTGTAAACCCTATCTCCTCCTTGTGGTTATAAAAGGGAGAGATGGGAGCCCTAGACGAGCAAGAGCACACACCAGCATGATATTGGCACTCGTCTCAATCATCCACGAGACTTGGGATCAGCTCCCTCTCTCCACCAGCTTGTACACCCTACCTACAAGCATCCCGGTGCAAGATATTACAAGATCTCCTCCCCCACTGGACGTAGGGCCTTCTCTTGCCCGAACCAGTATAAACCCTTGTGTCCATCTTGCACACCTTTCGGAGTTAGGGACACGCACCATAAATTTACTAGTTGGTACTAGGACCACTAATTCTAGCACCGACATAAGTGATGAAGCTATTTATCATATTGACTTCTATCTCATGATCTGGAAAGAGGATTCCCATCAAAAGATATAATGTGAATGAGCGGAATTCTATGATTGGAGCATTCATTACATTAGGTCCATGTCAACCATGGGATCATGATTTTCATGTAAGGCTTATTGGAGGTAAACCTCGTCTCTTCTTGGCTGATTAGTTTAATCAATTCAAATGGCTAGAATACAGTGTGGAAAAAGATATTGTATTCTGCTTTGTTTGCTACTTGTTCAAGCATAAACTTAATACTTTTGGTGGAGATGTTTTGCGACTGGGGGCTTTAGAAATTGGCATATGAAAAATAGGATTACTAAACATTGTGGTTATGTAAATAGTCTTCACAATATGGCTCAAGTGAAATATAATTCCTTCGTCACACCTAAAAGAACAATTGTTGACAAGTTTGCTGGAATAAATGACAAGGACAAGGCTGATTATATGTCTCGTTTGTCATACTCTATTCAATGTACTAAGTATCTTCTACAGCAAGGTCTAGCTTCTCATGGACATGATGAAAGTGAAAATTCACTTAACAAAAGAAATTTCAAGGAGTTGTTAAATATGATAGCTGAAAACTTTGAAGAGGTTGCCAGAGTGGTAGTGAAGAATGCCCCCAAAGAATTGTCAGGTGATTGTCCCCTGAAATACAAAGGACAAATAGCTAATTATTGTGCCAAAGAAACAACTAAGCTTCTTAAGTAAGACCTTGGTGGTAATTATTTTGCAATTCTTGCTGATGAGTCTAGTGATGTGTACCAAAATGAACAACTAACTCTTTGTTTGCGGTATATTGACAAAAAGGGAAGGGTGGTTGAGAGGTTTTTTGGTATTGTTCATGTTGAGAACACTACTTCCTTGACACTTAAAAATGCAATTGAGAAATTATTGATGGAGCATAATTTGAGCTTGTCCATGGCACGTGGGCAAGGTTATGATGGAGGTAGTAACATGAAGGGTCATGTTAATAGTCCAAAGAAACTCATTATGGATGAATGTCCATCTGCTTACTATATTCACTACTTTGCACATCAACTTCAGTTATCTCTTATGGCAGTTGCTAAGAAAAACCCATATTGTATTTGGTTCTTTGATCAAGTTAGATTTTTATTGAGCCTTATTGGAAATTCCTGTAAGAAGGCACAAATGCTTCAAGAAGTACAATCACTGAGAATTCTTGAAGCTCTAGAATTGGATGACATTCAGAACGAAAAGGGTTTAAATGAAGAAATAGGATTGGACAGGCCAGGAGATATTCATTGGGGATCTCAAAACAAGACTGTTGTGCACATTTTATCTTTGTATCCTTCAATTAGGAAAGTCCTCACAAAGGTTGGCGATGATCGCTCTCAAGGTGTTGAGTGTGCACATGCACAAACAATGTTGACAATATTTTGATCATATGTTTGTTTTTATGGCACACTTGATGCAAACAATGCTTAGGTTCACAACAGACTTGAATTATGCATTGCAGAAGAGGGATCAAGATATTGTCAAGGTAGTAGAACTCATTTTCTTGACCAAGCTCCAATTGCATCAATTGTGGGAGGATCATGGGTGGGAAGATTTCCTCAAAGAAGTGGAGTCATTTTGTGTGTAGAATAAAATCAAAGTTCCTGAAATGGACATATTGTACAAGCCTGTAGGAAGAGATAGGAGGTTCTTTGTCAAGATCAAGAATCTACACTGTTACCGTGTTGATATGTTCTCAAGCATCATTTATAGGCAGCTTCTAAAGCTTAATGAAAGGTTTCTGAGGTAAACACATAATTGCTTATTTGTATGGCTGTATTCAGTCCTATTAATTTGATTCATTTGCTGCTTTTGACAAAGGCAAATTGGTTAAGCTTGCTAGATTTTATCCCAATGATTTCTCACGGTTAGAGTTGAGACATCTGCCCCCTTCACTTACTTTTTACATCAATGATATGCTTGCGGATGAAAGGTTCAAAAATGTGAAGACTCTTGCAGAGCTTTCTATTAAGCTTGTTTTTTTAGGAGTCTACTAATAAGCTTGTTGAAACAAACAAGTGTGAAAGACATGAAGTTGTTTACAAGCTTCTCAAATTGGTGCTAGTGCTTTCAGTAGCAACTACAAGTGTTGGAAGAGTCTTTTGTGTCATGAATTATGTGAAGAACAAATTGAGAAACAAACTTGGAGATCAATACTTGAATGATTGCTTGGGCACATTTATTGAGCGGGAGTTCTTTCTTTAAGTTAAAGATAAAGACATTATCAACCGATTCCAAGCCATGAAGGATCACAGATTTAAAGAAACATTATAGTATTTGTAAGTTCTTTTTGTGACTTATTAGTTTGTTTCTTACTTTTATGCCTATCTTAGATGTGAACAATTTTTAGTATTGTACTTTTTTATGACTTTAATTGAAACTGCTGCTATGCATTGTAATTTTTTTGGGTTGCTGTTGTGCATTGGAATTTTTTTTAGGTTGTGGGTCTATGGGAATACCCAAGTTAAAATTCTTGGCCCCGCCACTGGCTGTGAGAAAGGAAAAGGGAAGGCGGAGGAGACGAGGCGAGGGGCGGGACGAAGAGATAAGGCATATGGGCGGAGGGGATAGGGCCACTACTACTGTAATCTTAATGGAGGCGGGCATAACGGCTTAACGGAGGTGGTTATCCCAACCGCCTCGGAGCACAAGTCACGGTTAATAGTGGCCTTAACCGAGGCGGTTGGTCAACCGCCTCCATTAATACTAACAACCGAGGCGGGCACGCTAAGACAACCGCCTCCATTAATTCTAACAACTGAGGCGGTCACGTTGAGCCAACTGCCTCTATAAAATGCATTAACGGAGGCGGTTTTTTAAAGTGCCCGCCACCTTTAATATATTTAACAGAGGCGGTTCTGTTAGGGAGCCCGCCTCTGTTAAAGGCGGACAGCCTGCCCAACCGCCTCCGAGCCTCATTTTCAAGTGCCTCCTAAAAGATTTTATGTAGTAGTAGGGCGGTAGACGGTTTACTGAGTGGGAGCCATGTCAAAAATGATAGACGTCAGCGTGATATCATTACCGTACTAATAAAGTGGGTGAAACCTGTTTTCTAAAAAAGAAATACTCTATCCTCCCCCTAAAGAAGATTGCGATTCTATTTTTGAGGAATCAAACAATTTGTAGTCTAGTCAAAGCTATATAAAACATTACTAACTCTTGCCTCCTAAAATAAGTGTACATTATTTCACTTTTGGAGGAGTCGACTAATTTTAAGCTTGACTAGGTTTGTATTTATATTCCTATCTATAACTAGGTTTGCTATGAAAATATATGTCAGATGTGTACTTATTTTAGATATGATACAAGATGATTATCATTAAATTAATTATAAAATATATTTTTTGTAGTACACTTAGTTGGACACATAAATATCACTATTATTTACTACATAAAATTTAATTAAAGTTAAGATTTGACTCGCATAATTTTCATTGCTATTCTTTTAGTTTGTAGCCGAGGTAGTAGTACCATACAACCTCTATGTATGTTTTCTTCAAGTAACTAGTACTGGCACTCAATTGGTCCACACGCGGACACGGTGTGTGACGAGAGAATGCATGCTTGTACCGGTCCTAGCACGTGAGGGATGAGACGGGCCTTCGGTTGGCTTGGGTGTCAAATTAACTGTCTATCCACATCTATAACTACTATAAGCCTATATCCCACTAAGCTGATTCTCTTAATTATGATTGGTTGAGTCTTCAAAAATAATATCATTTTAAATCATCAAGGGAGTTACCCCCACTAAAGCTAATTTATCTCCCACTAGCTATTTCTTTTGAAATAGAAAAAAGTCTTAGCTCCTAAATCAAGTATCGTAATTAAAATCCAATTGCACCATGGTGTTCCGCGCAATAAACTCTTCAAAACAAGACCCCACATGGATATATTTTGATAACTTTTTTATAAAAATTTAAACTGTTTCTAAGCAAACCCGTTTGTAAGAAAAACCTAGCAAAACTGCATATCACGTGGATTACATGTGGTCCTCTAAAACATGCATAATTTTATGAAAAAACTCCTAAAATTTTGGGAGGGGGATGACCCTCAGGTATAGTAGGGGTGGGGGTTCGGGTAGATAAAATTTAGGTGATGTCCAGTTCAAATAATCTATACCATGTATGTCAATAGATACAACCTCCGTAATTAACCTACATCATATATATATATGTATCTATTAACTCATAGTTTCGATCATTATAAACTTCTTACATTTCTACTTCATACCCGCAGCAACGCGCGGGGTATCCTACTAGTTCCACATGGCGAGGGGCGAAAAACACCTTGGTGCGTCACTTTATATATAATAATAACAGTCATTGTATTCGCTTTTTGCAGCGGCTGAGATAACGTTTTATGCTACGTGGATGGTCCGATGATAGTCTACTAGGACAGTATATATTATAGAAATATAAGATATGTCCATTACTTTACTAGAAAAGCATATATATGGACATATGGTAGTTGGTTTCATTGCTCAGAGATAACTCAGAATATAACAGATAGTTCGGTAAGCAGGTGGTGACAGAAGTGTTCACCATTGAAGCAGTTATAAATTATGATGTCGATTGTTGGAGATTGACGATAACGAGATAGCGACTACTTTTTTTTTTTTTTTGTTTTCAGACAGATGGGGGCACAACCTCATAATGGTTTAGTTAAGTCTGGTTTTTATCTGGCTTTTGTTTTTGGGCTATATTAGTGGGATGAAACAGGCTGAGAAGACTGTTGAACTGGTTTGGTTTGGACCCAGTTAAAGTGGGCTGATCTGGTTTGGCTATGAATAATAGAGTTTACAACGAGTTTTTACTCTATCTATTTATTTTTTGCTTTTGCTTATAGCTAAATGTAAACAATAGTATGAGGTGCCGGCTGGCAAATTGGTGGGTTAAAAATATATTTTAATAGGTTGAGCATACAAGTGGTTTGGTTTGATGTAAGTGATTAAAGTTATGGTTTAATCTGATTTGAATTTTACTTCCACATATATATGTTTTGGATTGGTTTAGGTTTAGTTTGAATCTCGGCCTACTGTCAGCTCGAGGCACGGCATGATCTGAGGGCCCTAGCTATCCACAGTACTGTACCGTGCTGCCTAAGCTGTGTTCGGGTGGCAGGAGCTGGTACTGTGCCTGACTTGAGATGACACTGCGCTACAGTAGTCTGTGAGTAGCAAAGCAGCCAGCTCCAGCTATTTCCAGCCAGCGGAACGGAGCCTAGTATCTTTGCAACTAACTCATCACTGTACACTAAGGGCATGTACAACGGAGAGATAGCTGCTGTCTGCAAGTTTACGATAAAGACAGCTAAATACACAGCTCATACAATCCATAGATAGATGTTATCTATTTGGTTGTATACAAATTGTTTAATGCTTGTATGTGGCCATGATCAATTATAAATATTATTACTATATATTATTGTGTTGCTAACTGATAAAAAAAGAGCACGAGCTAATATTAAATGGAAATGATTTTTCCTGAACAAATAGAATAATCAACAGGCTAATATTCTTGGCGCCGTGGTCATTATCTCCTGCCGCATGCACTGTTCGCCGGCCAGCTACTGGCCATAGCAAAGATAATTGGGAGGGACCGTAGGACAGCCGTGCGCAGTAGATCACAGGGTATCGTCGAAGACTCGCAGCGGATCATACAACAGGCGACTGACGAACAATTTCTCTTCGGAGCACGAGCCCTGGCCGTCTCTTCATGAGACGACGGCAACACACTCTCACCTCATTAAATTGGACGGAAGTACTAACGGAGTATTATAAAGGCAGCAGAAACACCACCGTTGTACAATGCCCTAAGTGGTTGGATCGTTCTCCTTTTCCTGCAGTAGTACAGAGTTCCTTGCCACGCTGCTAGTATTGCAGCTAGCTCATCGGCCCATAAATGAGGGAAAGCAACCGTCAAACAGACCACCTCCCTTCTCCCAGCTGCCGCCAGCCGACTGCTGCTTCTGTTGTTGATTGCAAGAGCTAGTACGTGTGCTGTGTGCCATGCTTTCCTTGCTGTTTTTTCCTTTTTTTTTTTCTTTCTCTCGCTCAACTCCCTCTCCCATCAACTGCATCTCATAAAGTACTTCTAGATGCCATGCCACCCAACTTCAGGCTGCCTGCTTTTCATGAGCGCGATTAATGGTATATAGGTGGAGTAATGAATAATATTCTTCTTGGAAATTTTGATTTGCATACACTACGGGTCTACAAGGAACTGAAACTCTGTTTGGACCAGGCCCAGCTACTCACTATCGATGCATTTGTCATGGGCCGCCACTCGTTTTAACTTTGTGACACCACACAAAAGCCCAAAACCAACCGTCTGGGATTATCTAACTTACTTTGTCCAACGGTTGTTGATAAATGGAAAAAAAATAGCTCACATTTCCTCCTTCAATTTTTATAAAAGTCTATTTTCTCTCTAAACTCTAAACTAGATAAACCACCTCTCTGAACTTTTAAAACCATTTATTTAACCTCTCCGGCCCTGTTATAAGCAGGTTTAAAGTCGGTTTTGTCTTTTTTATTTTTATTTATTTCGGCTAAATCTTTAAAAAAATCACAGTAAATCATAGAAAAATTATAAAATAAAAATATAATTTTGTTGGACTCCATATGAGTATATCTATATAGTGAATATATAATATAGTATACTTTAGTATAAAGTTTTTGTTATTTTTGCTATAGCTTTAGTTCTATACTTAAATATTGTAGTTTTATGGTTTAATTGTGGTGAAATTTTTTATGATGGACTAATCATTATATTTTTGAATTGTAGTAAACGTTACTCATGTGACCATGTATAATTTAGTTATAGATTATTAACAAACATAAAATGTGAAAGGATGCGGGCGACCAATGCAACAAAATCCCTCTGCGCATAGATCTGGCCCCATGGCAGCCGCGGCGGAGAGCAAGATCATGAAACATGAGCATGGTAGGCGGTGGCCGAGCAACGCACACACATCATATATTTGGATATACACGTACATCAACCCGGAGGTCTATGTGGCTGAAGTGAAGAGTGGTATGGTTACTATATCTTCCAGAAGGTGGCTAACTGATGAGTTAAGGCAATGTTGGGAACTCATTCAGCTTGATGTCCAGATATTTGAGTTGCAACAAAGGGAAAGACATTATTTTTTGGAAAAAAGACCAAAAGAGGAAATTCTCTGTGAAATCATTTTATAATGCTTTACCAAAAAAAATGAAATAGGCTCACCTCATATTAGAATTTGGAAAGGTAAAGCTCCTCCGAAGATTAAAATCTTCATTTGGTTAATGGCTAGCAGGTCTCTATGTTGATGTACACAGGGAGATGCTTATCAATGGTGTAAACACTATGCTCAAGGTGGCGGCTGAAATCCTCAGGGATTAATGCTGAATAGATCTGCTTGAGTCTCAGATTGTGGGTTCCTGGCTGTAATTTGTTCAGCTGTGTTGATCGTTTTTGGCTGTAATATGGTAAAGTCTTCTAGCAAGCTAGCCTCGTCATTGGTTAGTTCAGGCGTTTAGGTTTAGACTCTGTCTGGTTAGAAGGCTCAGAGCTTGAGTCCTATCTAGCTTGATACTTGAATACTCCTTTTGTTGTCTTGTCTGTCTCTAAACTATTGTATTTCTGTTAGTTTTAATGGAAACGGGGGATATCCTTCGTGTGGAAAAAAACGTACATCAACCCGGAGACCAACGCATTCGAACAGACGAAGATGGAAAAGCTGACACTCACCTAGGACAACAAGGTCTAGGTCTAACGGATGGTCTTAAATGAGTTCCCGTAGCTCGTCGACCACTACGAGGTAATCTCAGCTATTGCACCTGCTTCTACAACTTTGTCGATAGATAAATTTGAATGTCATAGTGTCTGAAATTCATATGGACATGGCAAAAGAAGTGCTCAGTATGAGGATAGATGTACGCTACTAGATGTCTCTCATTGCTTATTCGTGGACGCATCTCTGCTTTCGAGTACACACTTGGGTTGATTTCAGTCACACATTGAGCACTACGTCTACAAACTGCTGGACACTGGAGTGACCAAGTACAACCCGAGGTCCAGAGAGTCCTCAATTTCAGCATGGGCCAGCCTCGATCAAGTTCAGTGGCAGCCAGATCCTAGAAGCAAAATAGAATGTACTTATCCAACACCCTTATTAAGAGGATGGTTTATCCATTCAGTTGCTGAGTAAGATGTACACTTTGCAGTTCCAAAGACGAACCAGAGCACAAAGCAAAGTCATACAATTTTTTTTTTTTTGGCGACGAGAAAAAGAATTATATTATATAATAGTTGGGTACATCAATACGTTACAAGCACTTTGGATTACAAAATAATACCCATGCTGTGAATAGCACAACTTCAAAACCTAACATGTTAAATACTTTACAGTGTGGATGGCCACACATGCAAACACTCGCCAACTGGCCTGAGAACAAATGCCCAATAAACGACGACCAACATTCCTATAGACGGAATTGAAAAACTTCTTCTTTCTGGTGTCTTTCTTCTTCTTTCTGCCATCGAAGAATGACAAAAACGGATCTGAAAATTATTCTCCCTAATCCTTCATCATAGCCAGATCTAACCACAACAAAACAGAGAAAGGACCGGAAAAAATTATTTCATGGAAGCGACATCATCTCCGCCTTGATGCCGTAGTCCGGAAATAAAAGTCTCCATGTCGTCATGTCGATAAAGATGTTGACGCTTAAGTTGTCGCCTTCATCTTCAACAGAGCCGTCATGGAGAAGACGATTCCACCCTTCTTCATTGTAGCCGGAGAGGAGAAGGATGAGATAAAACTCCAATACCAATAAATTTGATATGGAGAAACCCTAACCCTAATGACTCGATCTAATAGAGAAAACTTATTAAAAACAATGGATCCTCGCACCCTTCAGCCCCTAGCGAGATGCCGGATACAATTTCTGTTGGCAACATTTTGTCGCCTCTGCACAGTTATACCCACATACGAGTCTGGTCAAAATAAGGATATGCTCCAGTTTAGACACCCTTTCTATTTCTAGGTCACTAAAATTGGGTTCAATACCATAATTTTATTTATAAAAAACCATAGTTTTCATAATTTCTCCTGTTACCAAGTCTCCACAAGTATCACCAGTCAAAGTTGAACAGAGGTCATCACCACGCCAAATTGTGTGATTCTTAAGACAAAATTGGCAGCGTTCTAATATTTGTGTTCAAACCATGTCGCACGAGTTCTTTCAGATATTTTATGGAGTAAGACAATTTGCTATTATGTATATTAGCAAACTAACTTTTGCTAGTGTTGTGTATGTGAGGTGTGCTTGTCATTAGTCATTACATGACTGTTACACACAGCGATGGGGGATTTTTTTTTTTTTTTCCACACAGTTCCCAGACCACGCACTTTTTCCTCATCTGATTTACTCTTTTCCATTTCATAAACTTTATGGTTAAAAAACCGTGTCCTCTTTATAGACACGGTCTTTATGGCAAACTTTATAGAACGGAGGGAGTATATCATTTAGATTATTATATTATATATCGTTAGCGAATTGCGGCATTTTGATCCGTACAATGATTGGATCTGTGACTGTCTGGCAGCATGTTTCACTCGCGCGCCCGGCATCGACGTGGTCTGGCAGCTTGCGAGTGGACCCATTGGCCATCGACGACCTAGACGTGTGTGTGTGTGCGCTGAGGGTTCGCAGCGCCACAACAAGAGGACTAACTAGACGGGATCGTCCGGGATTCTGCCGGCACCTGGCAGTACGTGCATGATGCTCCCCTTGCAGAAAAAAACAGCTGAGGATGACTGATCAGCAACGACATGCATGGCCTGCCTGCATACCACCAGCTAAAACGGACGTGGACCTCGTGTTTCGTATGACCAGCGAGCACAAGGAACGCAAACCTCGTGTTTACTCTCTCCGTCATGATCAATTTCTACGAATATTTTAAGTTAAATCTTTTAAACTTTAACTGATTTTAAAAAAAATATTAAGATTTATAATATCAAATAAGTATCATTAGATTTACGATCGAATATATTTTCATAATATGTGCATCCTATGTCATAGATATTGTTACTTATTTTTATAAAATTAGTTAAAGTTAAAAACATTTGTCTGACATGGATTCTAGGAATTAATTTTTTTTAGCAAGGACAAGATGACAAGAGACTAACCAGCCGATATTTATTCCTTGATGATCATATATAATAATCATGGTTCAAAGCTAATATATAGTATAAGCTTATTATATATGACCAATGACCCTTTTGCATTCTCATTCAGATTAAGAGAATCCAAGAGGTTTTCTAGTTCTTTATAAGTCGAGAGGACAAGATCAGTGGGCAAAAAGTAGGATTAGTTTTAGCTTTATTTTAGACAACGGTAATTGATACATTTTATACTATATAAAATTGCTAAAACTGTAGTTTTAGTTCGTTGCTATAATTCTAACATAAAACTTCACTTTTTGAGTGGAAAAACAAAACAACAAAAAACTGCCTTTTCCTATTAATTAATATTAAATCTATGCCATAATTAAGCAGTGTTTTAATACATTTGTCAAATTAAGAATGATAGGGCAAGAAACTCAAACGCGTGCACATGCATGAAGAATGTTAGCAAAGCATAAAGCAAAAAGAAATCAACGCAACCATATTAAAGTCTCCATATTACATGATTTGTAAGAGGTATTGCGTATTTCACTTTAGTAGACATGATTCATAAGAGGCATTGTGTATTTCACTTTAAATAACATTATTCCAAGAGGTAAATTTAATTGATCTTAAATGAAAAATTGCTAACTACAATTTTTAGGTTGTATCAAGCACTACAACTTTGATTTATCTTGATCCAAGCTCATTTGATTTTTTTAAAAATATTCATATTTATAAATAGATCTAAGAAATTTCTAATATAGATTTGAATCTCTATCAATCGCTGATGAAGAGTATTAAATGATGTTTTTAAAAATATATAAAATTTAGAACAAATTTTTTGAGTATTAGCCAGAAAAGTTTGACATCCATCATTGTTTTTTTTTTTGTGATAAAGGCTGAGCTTTATTTCAGGAAGGGTTACATCGTTTGCCAATAAAGTCATAGTAAAATCAAGTACATGTCACACCATAATGATGAACACAAGTCTTGGCAACTTTTTAAGTGCCAAATGTACACACAGTTGATAACTTCTTTCTTTGAGATCACATAGTAGTTCACAGCCATTGTTAACTCCAATTTTTAGGTTGTATCAAGCACTATATATGTTGCTATAGCGTAGCGAATATTAGGTCTACATGCTTAGGTTCCCCTAAGGAACCATCCCCGTCTCCCCAACGGTGGGCTAGGCTATTTATAGGAGGCTGGGCGTTCGGGAGCCTGGCCTTTTTCCCAACTTCGCCCTTGGGCCGACCCCACGGTCCAAGAGCTAGTGAGCCACCAGTCCCTGAGAGCAGCTTGGTCTTTTGTCCCCAAACTCACCTGCTCCCCTCAACTACTCGCGGGCCCCTCCTCCGCAGGAAATCCCTCAAAAGGCGAACGTCAATACCCGGCGAGATCCCATTCACCTTGCCGAAAGGGTCATCGCCGGGAGACAACTCTGCGGTCTTCCTCTTGGAACCAGGCCCCATTTCGCCTTAGCGGACTTCATTTCGCCGAAGCGAACACTCTCACCCCCCGAGCGGTCGGGTGATTCCAGACATCGCAGGCGATGTCGTGTTCGCAGGTGCGAGCACGTCTTCGCCAGGCAATGCTCGTGTCTTGGTCGCTGAAAAGGGCAAGGCCCGAAAGCGGGGGTCTTCCCCCAACACACTACTACTTCGATTTATCTTGATCTTTCAAAATTTTAAAAAAAGTTTATAATTTTTTTTTAAAATCTTCTTATTTATAAATAGATTTGAGAAATTGTAACTTATATTTGAACCCCTATCAATGGCTGATGAAAAGTATTAAACCATTTTTAAAAATATATAGAATTTAGAACAAATTTTTTGAGTAGTACCTAGAAGAATTTGGCATCCATCATTTATACTTTATTATTTTCTGTGATAAAGGCTGAGCTTTATTAATCAAAAAGGGTTACATCGTTTACCAATAAAGTTACAGTAAAATCAGATACATGTCGCAGCCATAATGATGAAGACAAGTCTTAGTAACTTCTTAAATGCTAGATGTACACATAGTTGATAACTTCTTTATTCAAGATCACATAGTAGTTCACAACCCCGTTGATGTTATAGTGTTGAACAATTATTTGCACATTTTGAATTGTATAAATCATTCATTTGTATGCATCTTCAAATACTAACAACTATGGTCTCTTGGCCCATGCGTGGAGGGGGTGGATCTCCAAAATATAAGGGGGAATTATGGCGGCTCCATGGGTGCATAGGGTAAGGGCATCCTCAATACCACTCCAACTAGCGCATAGGAATCCATGTACTTATGTGGAAGAGAGAGAAGATACTATCTCTTATCTTAACACCTATCTCTTAGGAACCAGGTAGTTTGTGGATTTGTTCATAAATAATGAGAGAGGGGCAAGAAAAGATATAAAATAAAAATCATTTAAATACGATCATGTATGAGCTAGCTGGGACAGCCAGCCAGCAAGCCAGCTGAACATGTTGGTGACAATGATATAGTATCATGTATGAGCTAGCTGGGACAGCACCCGCCGGACACCCCTCGCCCACCTCTATATGGAAAAACATGATAACCTTTAAATTCGAAGAAAAAACTCGTAGTTTGAAAACCAAGTGTCCAAATCAAATTTTGATTTCACCATTGTGATCCACATGACCATATCTATAAAACCAGACCACTCTTGGATATATTTGGATAATTTTTTATGTGGAACATTCTTTTTCTGAAGTTGGGACAATTTATTTTGAAGCTGGAACGATTGTTTTAGGTTCACCAAAAAAAATTGTGTGAAGGTGATACCTAATAAATATTATTGTTTCGTTTATAGAAGGAGAGGTGTGTGACGGTAATAGTTATTCTGTTTAGCCGGCTGATAAGTTGAAACGACTGGAGTTTGTTTAGAAAAACACCATTGAAACGGTTGATAAGCTGGCTCATAAACTAAAGCAGACCTGAGCAGAACGCAGATGTTTGAATCGACAACAACACCAACTCTGAACCGCCGTTTAGTCGGCGGTCGCAGTGGCTGCGGCGTATTCCTCCCAAAAAGACCATCATTTTCACCTCTCGAGAATTAAGTTTGACTAAATATATAAAAAAATATTAATATGTATGGTACATAATTAATATTAATAGAAAATCTTTGAATCTACTTTTTTTAATAAATTTATTTGAAAATACAAATATTCTACGCATTTTCTATAAATCAGGAGGAAAAAACGACGTTTATTTTTTTTGAGACGAGAGGGTAGGCGTCGCTTGCGAACGTGTGCCATGCCTCCTTCCCTCCCTTACAGGTGCCGCGTCTCGCGAAATCCGCCTCGCCCGCCGCCGCTCTATTTCTCGTAGCAGGTAGTAGCACCGTCATCGATCGCTCTATAAATTGGACACCCTTGGGCGCATGCACCTCTCAGAGATCCGTCCGTCCTTCCTTTTGCCGAAGTGAAATTAATTAAAGAGCAATAATACACATAGCTAGCCATATAATAATAATAGTATAATGCTCATCACGGCCACGCATCCTCCAGGGGCAGTGCTCTCCCCGAGCCATGGCCCTTCTTCCTTCCCGAGCAGTAGCAGCACAGCCTCGGCAGCAGGCCAGCAGGGGGCGCCTCGTCGGGCCGCCGTCCTACCATCCAAGGTAAGCTGTACCCGCGCCAGCATGTCCAAGGTCGTCAACTATGGCCCAGCCATAGGCACCGTCGTGGACCAAGAGCAGGCCGGCCAGCTCGTCCTCAGGCGCCACGAGAAGGCGACGCTGAATGCCACAGTGACGGTGCGCCTGGACGAGAAACGGTCCACTCCCAAGAACGTGGCTGACATGGCCCATCGACCATGGCTGTTCCTTGAGTTTGTCAGCTCCGAATTGGATCCAGGTCCCGTCCCGTCCCTCTTTGATTTCAGTTTCTTGCATGGTGGACATGCATGGCTCATCGACCGTGTGCTCTGCTGGTCTGGTCACCCAGTGCGTAATAAATTAATGAATTCTCTTGTCTGGTCTCTCTGCATGCAGAGGGCAAGGAGATGAGCACAGGCGCTTTCCAGTGCAGCTACTCGCGCACGGACGGCACCGGTTTCTTCATATTCGATGTCAGCGTTCCGTCCTCGTTTGGCGCCATCGGCGCCGTGGTGGTCGAGAACCGCAACAACAGCAACGAGGTGTACATCTCGGACATCGAGGTCCACGTCCAAACCCATGGCGTAGGCGGCGGCGGCGACTTGAACGCCGTCGTCACCTTTAACTGTAGCTCCTGGGTCACCTACCATGCCGGCTATAATAAGAGGATCTTCTTCCCTCTCAATAAGGTCAGCCGTGTACTACTCGATCTGTTCCAAATTCTAGAATGTTTTGGCTTTTTTAACAACTCGATCTGTTCCAAATTCTAGAATGTTTTGGCTTGGATACTTATACACTATGAGTGCTGCATGCAGTCCTACCTCCCATCGCAGACGCCCAACGGCGTGCGGAGGCTGCGCCACATGGACCTAAAGGCCAAATGCGGGGATAGCCACGGCGAGCGCATGTCGTGGCAGCGCATCTATGACTACGCCATGTACAACGACCTCGGCGACCCTGACAAAAGCGCCGACCTCTGGCGGCCTGTGCTCGGCGGCAAGGAGAACCCGTACCCACGGCGCTGCCGCACGGGACGCCCTCGCTGCCAAGCGGACCCGTCGTCAGAGACGCGGGCCAAGCAAGGCACGGAGATCTACGTACCCCGAGACGAGGCGTTCACAGATCGCAAGGCCGGGGCGCTCCTGACCAAGACAGTCACGTCGACGCTGTCCGCCTTCACCGTGGCCCAGGAGGTGGCCGGCGACAGGCGGCGGAGCTTTCCGTCCTTGGCGGCCATCGACGCACTGTACGAGGACGGCTACAAGAACACGCCCGGCCAGCAACCTGACAACCCCAACGCCTACTTCACGGACCTGCTCAAGAAGCAGGCGGAGCAGCTGCTCAGGGGCGGGGTGGAGGCGGTCAAGGAGGACATAAGCAGAGTGTTCAAGTTCCAAACGCCGGAGATTCACCAGAGTAATTAATTAGTTTGATTAATTAAGCAGATGTCGAGGCATACATGATTATCATTATATATGTGCAACGGGCCTGCTTGGCCCGGACCTAGGCTAGGCATGGCCCGATAGGACATGGCACGGGAGGGCCCGTCGTGCCGCCGGACCGTGCCACCCTAGTCCATCGCGCTTGGCCGACAGCCCAGACACGACCCTCCGATCCGATTTTCGTGTCGGGCTAGCCCAAAATGCACGGCCTGCTGAGGCCTGCTGAGTTAGACGGGCCAACCCGTGGCCCGTTGGGGGAGCACTGTCGCCGTGTCTCAGGGGAGCGCCGCCGCCACCACATTATATTGTTGGGGAGCACTGCTGCCGCCACATTGCAGAGGAGTGTCGCCACCGCAGCATTGTCGGGGAGCGCCGCCGCTCGCGTCACAAGGAGCCGAGGGTTAAGGCCACGTGAAGGAGGGTGTCCGCTTCCATGGTGCCGCCACAAGCGAGAGGGACGAGCCAACGCCGACATGATGCGATTGCGCGGGGAAGGGGCGTGGTCGCGTCTCACGTGGAGGAGGCACCCGGTAATGCTGGGGGCGCAGAGTACCAGGGTGACGATGGTGCTAGTGCGACGAGCTGGTGGCGTGGAGTCGCGAGATGCGCAACTCACGACCACGAGGAGTGAGTGTCGGAGTGCGGCGGAGGTAGAGGGATAGGAGAAATGAGCCACGACACAGTTCGTGTTATATAATGCATATGGTGACCTTAGCAAGCCTTCACAATTAGTGGGCTGCCGTCGAGCTGACTTTCAATTACTCTGTCATGCTGGGCTGGCTCAAGCACGATAGAGGCCTGGCCGTGCCATGCTTAGGCCGGGCCAATGCAAAAAACACAAACCTCGTGCCACAGGCCACATGCTCGTACTAGTATATGATTATCATATCGAACTGCATAGTCAAAAAAAAGAACTGCATGGCATGCATAGTATAATTGATTGATTTGAAGCTGCATGCATGCAGGGGACAAGCTTGCCTGGTTCAGAGACGAGGAGTTCGCGCGAGAAACCCTGGCAGGAATGAACCCGCTGAGCATCCAACTACTCACGGCACGTGTTCTTTCTTGTTGATCGACGATCTTGTTTGTCTAGTATATTTGATTTCTGGTTCCTTTTCTTTTCTTTTGTTCGTATTGTTGTCTAATTGTTTTCTTTTTCTTTTTAATATGCATGCAGGAGCTCCCTATCGCCAGCAAGCTCGACGAGAAAACCTACGGCCCAGGGGAGTCCCTCATCACCAAAGAGCTGATCGAAAAGCAGATCAACGGTGTCATGACAGCTGAGGAGGTAAGACTGTGCCCATGCCGATCTACTACTACTAGTGATCCTGTTTATGTTCTATCAATATATTGAAGAATGGAGCAGCATGGCCTGCTGAAAATTAATTGAATTGAATCGAGTTTAAAAACTGAAGTGCATGCATGCACACAAACTACCGGCAGAGTAACAAGTATCAGAGGGACTGATAGAAACGAAAATTAATAAAATCAATAAAAACTGGTTAAAAATTCGGAGGGCACCAATTGAACAAAAATCGCCTATTCTGAAGAGGAGGGGCTGGAGGTGGGGCGGGGTGGGCTCAAGCCCCCCTACCGCTATTAATCCTATGGAGCCCCCTAGAGCCCCTCCATAAATTTTTGTCATGGCTATAATATGAAGAGGAGTGGCTGGAGGTCGAAGATAAAAAGTTCAGTCCCTCCAAATTTTAATCCTAGATTCGTCCCTGACCCCATGCATCATGCAGGCAATTGCGAAGAAGAAGCTCTTCATCCTGGACTACCACGACGTGCTGCTGCCTTACGTGCACGCGGTGCGCGAGCTGGACGACACGACGCTCTACGCCTCGCGCACCGTCTTCTTCCTGGAAGCGGAGGGCACGCTGAGGCCCGTCGCCATCGAGCTGACCAGGCCCAGGTCCCCCAACACGCCGCAGTGGCGCCAGGTGTTCACGCCGGCGGGGTCCAGCGTCACGGACTCGTGGCTGTGGCAGCTCGCCAAGACCCACGTCCTGGCCCAGGACACGGGCTACCACCAGCTCGTCAGCCACTGGCTGAGGACGCACTGCGCCGTCGAGCCGTACGTGATCGCGGCGAACCGGCGGCTGAGCCAGATGCACCCCATCTACCGCTTGCTGCACCCGCACTTCCGCTTCACCATGGAGATCAACGCGCAGGCGCGCGCCACGCTCATCAACGCCGGCGGCATCATCGAGAGCAGCTTCTCGCCGGGGAAGCACAGCATGCTGCTCAGCTCGGGGGTCTACGACGCCTTCTGGCGCTTCGACAAGGAGGCGCTGCCGGCCGATCTCATCCGCAGGGGCATGGCGTTCCAGGGCGAGGACGGCGAGCTGGAGCTTACCATTCAGGACTACCCGTACGCCAACGACGGCCTGCTCATCTGGGACGCCATCGAGGCCTGGGTGTCTGACTACGTGAGGCACTACTACCCGTCGGCGGCGGACATCGTCGGCGACGAGGAGCTCCAGGGGTTTTGGACGGAGGTGCGCACGAGAGGCCACGAGGACAAGAAGGACGAGTCGTGGTGGCCCAGGCTGGACGGACACGAGAGCCTGGTCCAGGTCCTCACCACCATCATCTGGGTCGCGTCCGGCCACCACGCGGCGGTCAACTTCCCCCAGTACCCCTACGCCGGCTACTTCCCCAACCGCCCGACCGTCGCCCGGAGGAACATGCCGACGGAGCAGCAGCAGGGCGGCGGCGGCTGCGAGGACGAGGACATGCGCTCCTTCCTGCGGGACCCGGAGAAGGTGCTGCTGGACACGTTGCCGTCGCAGTACCAGAGCACCCTCGTCCTGCCTGTGCTCAACCTCCTGTCGTCGCACTCGCCCGGCGAGGAGTATCTGGGCGTGTACTCGGAGCCGGCGTGGATGGCGGATGGGGACCTGAGGGCGGCCTTCCTCAGGTTCAACGCCCGGATGATGGAGATCGCCGAGACCATCGACCGTCGGAACAAGGATCCGGAGCTCAAGAACCGGCACGGCCCCGGTGTGGTGCCGTATGTGCAACTCAAGCCCAACTACGGTGACTTCAAGGACATGACGTCGGTCATGGAGATGGGCATCCCGACCAGCATCTCCATTTGACCTCATCCCATCTCCATGGATCAGCAATAATGTGTACTACTAGCTAGTTGAGCCCCTTTGTTCTTCTGTGCTCAACCTCAGCTCGCTCCTGTGCCCTGACATCATGAAATAAAAAAAACCTGGTCGGCATCTATCTTCCTTTCATGGGAACTGACTAGCTACCCGCCCGTGCGTTGGCAGGTGCATATAAAATTTGAACAAAAAAAATTCAGGCAGCTCCAGTTTCATCCGCGTTGAAGCAAGCTTACCATGACTTCTTTGTCGGGATGGCGTCGAGCGAAACGGAGGCCCTAGATGCGCTGTTACTAGCAGCCAACGCTAGGACTAGCAGAAGACTCTTCTCGGACGACGAAGCAGGGTCGCACGGCGAGCAACGGAGCTTGGGCATGTCAAACGACCCACCAATTCATCCAATTATACGCAACTGAGGTAGGAGAACAGTTCGGACTAGACAAACCTCTGGAAATTTCCTTTTTTTTTCTCGAATACACAAGAAATATTGGTATCATTGCATTATAAGGAGAACAGATCAGACTAGACAAACCTCTACAAATTTCAATTCAACGGCAAAAAATCAATGATCAAACCACTCACCGGTACCAGTAAACTAAGTCATCCAAGAAAACAATAAATTGCAACTGTCGCTTGTCGTATCCCTTCAAAAAATGTGCATCATGTGATCTGAATCCACATAGGCAAAGATTCCTAAAAAAATTCGTAGTGTAGCAAGACCAGGCAGAAAAAGATTAAACATTAAGTCAAATGATTAGGAATCAGGCCACCAACATCAACCATCCGAGTTGACTTTGAAGTTTTTGAAGCAAATATTTCCCAGCAAGTATATTGCAAGATTATGACAAGTTCTAGTACATAGTGCAGTGCAGCGAGCGCTGCTTAGCCAAGGTGAGGGGATTTAGGTACCTGGTGGTGATGCTCTAGCGACCCAGATCTGAGAGAAACTGCGCCGCGGGAAGCACTGCAGGGAGGGAGGGTGCAGCCGCGCAGGTAGGGGTGGAGCATGTAGGGTGCCTGGACAGGCGGAGTGCATGGCGGAGGCGAACCGAGAGGGTGGGCGCGGCCACCTCGCGGTCGCAGGGCCACGGCGTGCGACGGTGGCACAACCACCTATGGGCGTGCGACGGCGGTGTTTGCGCGGCCGCCTGCGGGCTGCGTCGTAGGCAGCTTGGTGCGGGCGCGGGGTCGTCGGCGCGGGCGATGTCGCAGACAGCTCCGGGTGGGCGAGGGTATCGTCGGCTTGGGCGGATGAATCACTAGATCGAGGCTGAATCACGGGAGCGGTTCCCTTTTGTGTATTTCCTTTTGAATTTTGTGGCAAGGACGGACGTCGGATTGGCCGGTTGCAGGATCGCAGGGCAGGACGATGGTCCCAGATTAATTAGAATGTTGCACCAAAAACTTATCTATTCTTTAGTTGTTTTAGTTGTGAGAGACATACCTCCAAGCAAAAAGGGTAACAGGCAGGTCCAGGCAATAATTTGTTTAGGCAAACTATACTTTAGTATAAGATAAGAGGCGAAAGAATATGCACCGTGCAGCTGCGTCGGCTTGATGTCAGAGCCGCATCTCCTACTTCCCTTACAGAAAATATTTTCAGTGCTTCCTATGTAGCAGCTAGCTTCGTCTGTCGTCCTCCCCATGAATCGGCGCCGACGTGGGCCCACAGGTGGAGCCAAGGCCCGGCCACCCTAGATCGGTGGCCGGGCTCCTCTGCCGGTGGAGAAGCAACTCAAGTTTAGTTTGGTATTGTCGTTCGTTTCAGCTAGGATTGCTATCACGTACATACTAGTATGTATATATGCATATATGTTAATTTGTAGTATACACTACTATCCTATGTAAAGATGAAAGATGAAACGGACCTTATTATTTAAAAAGAAAAGCAGTATGACATCATCGTCTTACTTAGTTGATATCGTACCGTTTAGAGTGATCTTACTATTAACTCGCGTTTTGTCTCGATCAGACTCAAGTTTATGGCTCCGCCACTGGGCCTCCCAATGCCATCTCTCGTCTATCAATCCTCCTTCGCTCCTGCGTCCACGCCCGACCGCGTCTCTCGCCCACCGCCGATCGCTGTCGCCTCCGCTCCAACGGTCCCTCCTCCCACGTCCCCCCTCCCCTTGCAACGCTAATTAACAAAATCCGTGTGCGCGTAGATCCGGCCCCATGGCGGGCGTGGTGGAGAGCAACACGAACCACGAGTACGGCAGGCAGTGGCGGAGCAGCACGACACATCATATTTGCATATACACGTACATCAACGGGGACCAACGAATTCGACCAGACGAAGATGGACAGGCTGACGCTTATCCTTGAGGTCTGCGTGATGGTCTGCAACGAGTGTTCCAGTAGCTCGTCGATCACCACGAGGAAATCTCAGTCGTTGCACCTAATACTCCCACAGCTTTGTCGACAGATAAATTTGAATGCCATAATGTCTGAAATTCATACGGTAATGGCAAAAGAAGTGCTCAATATGAGGATAGATGTACGCTACCAGATGCCTCATGGCTCATTCCTGGACTCGTCTCAGCTTTGAAGTACACACTTCGGTTGATTTCAGTCACACACATTGAGCACTACGTAGACAGGCCGCCGCCACTCCGCCAGGCACAATTGTAGGTACTTGGTGTTGATGTTGAGGGCAGTCGCTCTCTCCTTTGTATCTTTTTATTGTTTCTATATTTATTCCATGTTACTTTCTACTATCTTGGTAGGTTATAATCTGCGTTATGAGGTTTTTCTCATAGCTGACTTGTAATTCACTATTTTTAATGAAATATGGGCTATTTTCCCCGGCCGCGAAAAAGACTCTGTTACACAGCTGGGAGAAAGTGTCGAGAGAAGAGAGATGCAGGATTTTTGGAGCGCTGCCACTCGTGTGCTCGTGGCACCTACTACCATCGACATGCCCCTGCTTTTCATTGCCACTATCAGCTATACTGCAATCTCTTGAGGTCCAATTTAGCCTCTTTAAGTACTTCCCAATTCACCCTTTCTTACGAAACACACAATTCTAGCTGATGCCTGATCTAACTAGAGGAAAATAATGGCATCAATTTCGTCTTGCTTTTCTGTGACCCTGAAGTGGCTGAACAATTTTTACCTTGTCAGTATCATGTGGAGGAATCCATTTAGTAACTTTAAATTAAGATCTCTGGATATATTCTGAAATACCAAGTTCTTACATGTGCTCACTACTCCTTGCAAGTATTTTCCGGGTAAGTGTTTAACCAGGTTTGTTTAAATGTTCAAGTACTGATGAGCCTTCCCTGTGCCTAATCCAAGTTTATATCAGTCTATATGTTGATGCCAACATAAAAAATCAAGCTGATTACTTTTCTATACTAAATCTGAAATTGTATCGCAGTCTATTGCTGATGCCAAGATGTAAAATGAATGATAGAAGTGCTTGTTAAATGTAGCCTTGTGGTATTAGCCTCATGCATAGGCAGACCCAGGGCCCGGCGACCCTGGGCACCTGCCCGAGCTCCTCCTGCGGCGACCACCTGACACAGGGCAGCAGAGTCACTGCAACACCGCATGCAGCGTCTTGGTTAGCACACCGATCACTACCGCGCTACTGGTTCTCAAGTCTCACAGA
The DNA here is from genome assembly GCA_015844335.1 of Chrysopogon serrulatus. Classification (NCBI taxonomy): domain Eukaryota; kingdom Viridiplantae; phylum Streptophyta; class Magnoliopsida; order Poales; family Poaceae; genus Chrysopogon; species Chrysopogon serrulatus. Next base: position 140,166 of record JADLZL010004295.1, read on the forward strand.
GCGACTTGCAGCTGCCAATAGTAGTACAGCTACTACCATGTACTCCCTCCGTCCTTTTTTATTTGTCGTCGTGGAATGCGTGCCACAAGTTTGACTTGATTTATAGAAAATACGTACAATATTTATATCTCCAAATAATTTTATTAAAAAACTAGATCCAAAGATCTTTCCGATGATATTAATTATGATACTAATCGATGATATTTATTATTTATTAAAATTACCGGCATTTGTGTCTCGGGAAGCGAAGCGACAAATAAAAAGGGACGGAGGGAGTAGGAGTATTAGTAGTATATAGTTGAGCACCTTAAAGAGTTTGCTATTTTTTACTTGGTAAATTTTATGATTTGGTAAGTCCTAAAACAATATGGGGAGTAAAAGAAGAGGTATTCTCCAAGAGTTTGGTATTTTTGACTTGCTAAAATAAAAAATGAAGGCCCACAAGCTGTTTTTTTCCTCGGGCCGATCTGTTTCACGCGAAACACTTCGCGAGCGCATAGGTCGCCGCCGTCACGCCATTCACTTCGATGATCGCGCGTCGACCTTCAGCTTCTCCCAGCGCCGGCCATCTTCCCCACCGGGCCGGCCGACTCATCCAATTCTCCTCCCTGCCGTCCGTTTTATCCAGCCAGCAAGTCATCTCCTCATCTGACAGCAGCACCTCCCAACTGCCTCCAAGAGCCGACGTTGATCAATGATAATGATAGAGTGAAGAACCAGGCAATAAGACATGAAGATCGGCGACGGAAAATAGAGGGCAGATCGTACCTAAACGCTGGCCAGCAGCCGCCGGCGTCGATGCGGTTCTGCTCGCGTTGAAGAAAAATGAAGAACGGCGGCAGCGTCAAAGACAAAAAGGTTCGAGAGCTTTGCGCGGGAACGAGGCGAAGTAGTCTTCCAGCGTGCGGGAGTGAGGCGGAGGCGCGCAAAGACGCGATGCCAACCAGGATACTGCCAGCGTATTTTTAAGCGCTAAGAGAGGGGATATGGCAAGTTATAGATGGCAATTTGAAATACTAAACTGTTGACACTATTTTTTCATGTTTTGCTATAATTTTAAGGATAGAAAGTTAGGATAGCAAACTCTTGGAGATGCTCTTAGTATTTTTATTTTTACTCGACAGTTAAATTACCATTCTTCGGTGGTCCCAGAACAATGTTTAAAAACGTATCTACTTATTAGTACCAATTTGTTAATGATTTATTGTCATATAATTACTGCAATAATTGGTGATATCTTCTTTTCCTTGCTCCGTGATTGGTGGTGTGACCGGCTCCGGCTCTGTCTGTCTCCTTCATGCACTATTGTAACAAGTAACCATTTTTTATTTTTTTCTCAAAATGAACAGGAGCTAGTAAAAGCATACTTTTTAGTTTAAAACAGTAGTCGATATATTCGCCCAGGATCTAAAAAAATTCTAGGTCCGCCACTGGCCTCATGTTTGCAATCAGTTCGAATAAGGATTCATTGATCTGCTCCTCTCTAGAACTATCGATCAAATGCTGTAGTTTTCCAAATAATGCACTTCTCCTTAGAGGTTGGATTGCGTTGCAGGCTGCTAAATTGATGGTGGAGTGCATCAAGCTTTGTTTACACGATTGTAAATATCAATGTTTTTATAAGTCAGGTCATGGCATAGGCAATGCCATGTTTTTGTAAGTCAGGTTCATATATCTTAGTCATGTTCAGATATGATCAATGCAGTTTCTTGATAATTTCCAGCTTGTTCATTTTCAATCTATAGTTTTTCCTTTCTGTCGAAGGTTGTCAGATGAGATGTTTGCTCCCGTTTATATGATTATTATGCATTAGATAAAATTGGTTAGAAATATGAAGTGAATGAAGCAATAGTGAAATTATTTTTTCAGAACTTTCGATATGCATTAGAATATATCTGCAATTGTTGGAGTGCTTGATGCTTGTACCATGAAAGGAGGTCCAGCTTGGTATTTGGTTCCAAATTAGTAATAGATCTTGACTAGACAAATAAAATGACATTATAATTCCAAGTGGATTTAGGAACTCCTTTGGAACATAGGATTCTCAAAATAGAGGAATAGGAAGAAACACAGGATCAAGGTAACTTCACAAGAATCTCCATAAACTTAGGTGTAATTAGACATGGGCAGATTGATATGGTTTTCCCTTTGCTGTCATTTTTATGAAGTTTTTTTTCTCGAATATGTAAAAGATTTGCGTATCATTGTAATTAAGAAGGAGAGTTTAAACATGCAACCGACACGCTTTTGATAGCGCCCTAAGGGGTCTTATAGTTATGACCTGACCACCCTAGCAGACTGAAGCAAACTTCGATATTACACAAAAGCATACGACCGATCTAGCAGCGGCTCGGAAACTACAGAGCTGGACTGGTTGGGTTCCTTATAGTGGAACCAGTCCACCCGGGTTTAAATCCCAGACTTGACGCGAGTGTCCGTATTTTTTCTGGATTTATTGCAGGATTTAACGACACTATTCTTTCAGTGGTAGGCAACGTGCCCATTATCATCGAGACGGCTGTGGTGACTTCGTCAGTCTCAAGATTTGCCGATCCAACTCGGTTCTTCGAAGGTGCTCATAGAAGTAGGATGTGTATGCGTGCATTCATAGGGGGTGAGTGTGCGCTCGTGTATGTGAGCGTCTACGTCTGTAACTGGGTCTCGCAAACAAACTACGGAGCTGCATGGCTCCGCTGCTCACCACGTGACCCTGCTTCGTCATCCGAGAAAAGTCTTTTGCTAGCAAGGTGTCTATGGTGACTTCATCCATCTCAAGATTTGTCGGTCCAACTCGATTCTTCGAAGGTGTTCATAGGGGTACGGTGTGCGTACGTGCGTTTATAGGAGTGAGTGTGCGCTTGTATATGTGAGCCTCTGCATTTGTAACGGGGTCTCGCAAAAAAAAAAAAAAAACTACGGAGTTGGATGGCTCCGCTGCTCGCCGTGCGACCCTGCTTCGTCGTCCGAGAATAGTCTTTTGCTAGTCCTAGCGTTGGCTGCTAGTAACAGCGCATCTAGGGCCTCCGTTTCGCTCGACGCCAAATTCGCGACAAAGAAGTTATGGTAAGCTTGCTTCAACGCGGATGAAACGCGGATGAAACTGGAGCTGCCTGAATTTTTTTTGTTCAAATTTTATATGCACCTGCCAACGCACGGGCGGGTAGCTAGTCAGTTCCCATGAAAGGAAGATAGATGCCGACCAGGTTTTTTTTATTTCATGATGTCAGGGCACAGGAGCGAGCTGAGGTTGAGCACAGAAGAACAAAGGGGCTCAACTAGCTAGTAGTACACATTATTGCTGATCCATGGAGATGGGATGAGGTCAAATGGAGATGCTGGTCGGGATGCCCATCTCCATGACCGACGTCATGTCCTTGAAGTCACCGTAGTTGGGCTTGAGCTGCACATACGGCACCACACCGGGGCCGTGCCGGTTCTTGAGCTCCGGATCCTTGTTCCGACGGTCGATGGTCTCGGCGATCTCCATCATCCGGGCGTTGAACCTGAGGAAGGCCGCCCTCAGGTCCCCATCCGCCATCCACGCCGGCTCCGAGTACACGCCCAGATACTCCTCGCCGGGCGAGTGCGACGACAGGAGGTTGAGCACAGGCAGGACGAGGGTGCTCTGGTACTGCGACGGCAACGTGTCCAGCAGCACCTTCTCCGGGTCCCGCAGGAAGGAGCGCATGTCCTCGTCCTCGCAGCCGCCGCCGCCCTGCTGCTGCTCCGTCGGCATGTTCCTCCGGGCGACGGTCGGGCGGTTGGGGAAGTAGCCGGCGTAGGGGTACTGGGGGAAGTTGACCGCCGCGTGGTGGCCGGACGCGACCCAGATGATGGTGGTGAGGACCTGGACCAGGCTCTTGTGTCCGTCCAGCCTGGGCCACCACGACTCGTCCTTCTTGTCCTCGTGGCCTCTCGTGCGCACCTCCGTCCAAAACCCCTGGAGCTCCTCGTCGCCGACGATGTCCGCCGCCGCCGGGTAGTAGTGCCTCACGTAGTCAGACACCCAGGCCTCGATGGCGTCCCAGATAAGCAGGCCGTCGTTGGCGTACGGGTAGTCCTGAATGGTCAGCTCCAGCTCGCCGTCCTCGCCCTGGAACGCCATGCCCCTGCGGATGAGATCGGCCGGCAGCGCCTCCTTGTCGAAGCGCCAGAAGGCGTCGTAGACCCCGAGCTGAGCAGCATGCTGTGCTTCCCGGCGAGAAGCTGCTCTCGATGATGCCGCCGGCGTTGATGAGCGTGGCGCGCGCCTGCGCGTTGATCTCCATGGTGAAGCGGAAGTGCGGGTGCAGCAAGCGGTAGATGGGGTGCATCTGGCTCAGCCGCCGGTTCGCCGCGATCACGTACGGCTCGACGGCGCAGTGCGTCCTCAGCCAGTGGCTGACGAGCTGGTGGTAGCCCGTGTCCTGGGCCAGGACGTGGGTCTTGGCGAGCTGCCACAGCCACGAGTCCGTGACGCTGGACCCCGCCGGCGTGAACACCTGGCGCCACTGCGGCGTGTTGGGGACCTGGGCCTGGTCAGCTCGATGGCGACGGGCCTCAGCGTGCCCTCCGCTTCCAGGAAGAAGACGGTGCGCGAGGCGTAGAGCGTCGTGTCGTCCAGCTCGCGCACCGCGTGCACGTAAGGCAGCAGCACGTCGTGGTAGTCCAGGATGAAGAGCTTCTTCTTCGCAATTGCCTGCATGATGCATGGGGTCAGGGACGAATCTAGAATTAAAATTTGGAGGGACTGAACTTTTTATCTTCGACCTCCAGCCACTCCTCTTCATATTATAGCCATGACAAAAATTTATGGATGGGCTCTAGGGGGCTCCATAGGATTAATAGCGGTAGGGGGGCTTGAGCCCACCCCGCCCCACCTTCAGCCCCTCCTCTTCAGAATAGGCGATTTTTGGTTCAATTGGTGCCCTCCGAATTTTTAACCAGTTTTTATTGATTTTATTAATTTTCGTTTCCATCAGTCCCTCTGATACTTGTTACTCTGCCGGTAGTTTGTGTGCATGCATGCACTTCAGTTTTTAAAGTCGATTCAATTCAATTAATTTTCAGCAGGCCATGCTGCTCCATTCTTCAATATATTGATAGAGCATAAACAGGATCACTAGTAGTAGTAGATCGGCATGGGCACAGTCTTACCTCCTCAGCTGTCATGACACCGTTGATCTGCTTTTCGATCAGCTCTTTGGTGATGAGGGAGCCCCCTGGGCCGTAGGTTTTCTCGTCGAGCTTGCTGGCGATAGGGAGCTCCTGCATGCATGCATGGTTTAATAATAAAAGAAAAGGAAATTAAATATACTGACAAGTAAGATCGTCGATCAAGAAATTAAAGAACGTGCCGTGAGTAGTTGGATGCTCAGCGGGTTCATTCCTGCCAGGGTTTCTCTCGCGAACTCCTCGTCTCTGAACCAGGCAAGCTTGTCCTCTGCATGAATGCAGTTTCAAAATACATATATATGATGATCATGCATGCCATGTCAATCAATCTCTGCTTAATTAATAATTACATACTCTGATGAATCTCCGGCGTTTGGAACTTGAACACTCTGCGTATGTTCTCCTTGACCGCCTCCTCCTCGCCACCGAGCAGCAGCTCAACTTGCTTCTCGAGCAGGTCTGTGAAGTAGGCGTTGAGGTTGTCCGGCTGCTCGCCCGGCGTGTTCTTGTAGCCGTCCTCGTACAGCGCGTCGATGGCCGCCAAGGACGGGAAGCTCCGCCGCCTGTCACCGGCCACCTCCTGGGCCGTGGCGAAGGCAGACAACGTCGACGTCACCGTCTTGGTCTGGAACGCCCCTGCCTTACGCTCCGTGAATGCCTCGTCCCGGGGCACGTAGATATCGCCCGTGGCTCGCGTCTCCGACGACGGGTCCGCCTGGGAGCGGGGGCGGCCCGTGCGGCAACGCCGCGGGTATGGGTGCTCCTTGCCGCCGAGCACCGGCCGCTGGAGGTCGGGGCTTTTGTCAGGGTCGCCGAGGTCGTTGTACACGTCGTAGTCGTAGATGCGCTGCCATGACATGCGCTCGCCGTGGCCGTCCCCGCGTTTGGCCTCCAGGTCCATGTGGCGCAGCCTCCGCACGCCCTTGGGCGTATGGGACGGGAGGCAGGACTGCATGCAGCACTCATAGTGTATAAGTATCTAAGTGTGATTTTTTTAAAAAAAATCAAAACGTCTTATAATTTAGAACATAATCGAAAGTAGCACGCGGCTGAACCTTATTTAGAGGGAAGAAGATCCGCTTATTGTAGCCGGCATGGTAGGTGACCCAGGAGCTACAGTTAAAGAGGATGTGATTGAGCATCTAGTGGCACTAGTGGCGTTCTTGCTGCGATTGAGCTTATTACTCTTAGTGATTGCCGTCACCCTAGACGGTTGGTGCGGCTTGTGGCGGGAGTTGAGCAAGCTTGAAGGTTGTTCTTGGCCCTTTCCGGTGATTGTGAGGGTTTTGATCCTTCACGTAGGGAGATCGCTTGAAAGGAATCCTTAGTGGAATCTCGTGTCATTAATTTACCCTCACTTTGTGGCAGGTTCTTGTGGCGGTGAGGGAACTGGCTTGTGAGGGCCAATTGGCCACCCCGAACTACGGTGTGTGAATGCGACACAGCGGGGGAGTAGCGTCGGCAAGCCTGCGTGAACCTCGGGATAAATCTTGTGTCCCTCGGTGTTCTTGTGTGGCTTGATCGCTGAGATCAACTTGGATTTCTCTATTGGATCATCTCTTGGGTTTCATTGAATTGACAAAGGCGGTGATTGGTCATCTTCGAAGGCTTTCGGTTTGCACACTTAGTTCCTCTCTCACTTTACATTTGTGCAAAGTAGTGTATTAGGTTGTGTAGCTTAGTTGTTTTGCTGAGGACCATACTCTTAGTGTGCCTAGTGTATTAGGTTGGCTAGAATTGGTTAGGATTGGCTTGCAGCCCCACTAGGCTGGCGCCACCAAGCCATTTATTATACTAACAGGTTTGTTTAGTGCTTTTTGTAGATTTTTAATTAGGCTATTCTTCCCCCCTCTAGCCATTTAGGACCTTTCATGTGGTATCAGGCCAGGGTCACCGCTAATTAAGGCTTAACATCCTTCGGTGTTAAAATGGCTCAAGTCAACCATATCAACCATGTTGGGAAGCCGCCCAGTTATGATGTTGGTTATGATCATTGGGCGCAAGATGTGCATGCTTGAAATCACTCAATAGGAAGGTTTGGAGGTTGTTGACAAAGAGGCTTTGCCGTGATTGATCCCGCCCGATCCAACTCCAAGAGAAGAAGAAGCTCCAATTCAATGACATTTGCAATCAACACATTCTATGAAGCCTTGGAGTCAAAGGTGTTTGAGCAAATCAAGGATTTGGAGAGGCTCATGATGTGTGGACAAGGTTGGAAGAAACATATGAGGGGCACACAAGCCTTGATGAAGAGTGCCAAGCATACATTCTCAAGGACAAGCTCTCTAGCTAAGATGCAAGATGATGAGAGTGTCGCGGGAGATGTATCACCGCCTCAAGTGATTGTCGTGACTTGAAGAGTTTGAGGCAGGAAAGGTGGAGAATGCGGACTTCTCTCACAAGTTCCTAAGATGTCTACCATCAAGATTTGAAGTCTTGGTCACAATGCTGGTGAGGAGAAGGGTTGGTTGTACAAGACCCCTAACCAAGTACTAGGTGAGGTGATGCAAATGACACCTACAGGTGTGGAGCAGGAAGGGGGCTCCAAAGGATGAAGAAGGACAAAGAAAAAGAAAGAAAGACAAGGAAGTGTGGTTGCATTCAAGGCTACTTCATCAAGAGGCAAAAAAGCATGAATCAAGTGATGAAGCTAGCATAGCTCAAGTGAGGTGGATGATAAAGCAATGGCTCTCTTCTTATTAGCAAATTTAGCAAGTTCATGAAGAAAGAGGCTGGTGCAATGGTGCAAGATGCTATCAAGACCAAGAGATGCTTTTCGGTGCAAAGCAAAGATCACTTCATTGCCGATTGTCCTCCTTTCTAGTGATGATGATAGTGATGAGGATGACAGAAGAAAAGAAAAGAACAAGAAAGAAAGGAAGGACAAAGAAGGAAAGAAGGAGAAGAAACTTGAGTTCAAGAGAAAGAAGAAGAAGGGGCAATCTTATTGTGTCACATGGGATAGTGATGCCTCAAGTGATAGTGATGATGAGAAAGAAGATGACAAGAAGTCAAAGGAAGAGGCATTTGCCAGTCTTGCCATCCCCAACAAAGCCTTCAACTCGACTCTCCATCGACATGCTTAATGGCCAAAGCCATCCAAGGTACAATCCGATGATGAGAGTGATAGTAGTGATGATGATGAGGAGGTACTCAAAAGAGGACCTCATGAGCATGCTACGAAGATGCTCACTCTTACATTGAGGAAAAAGGAAGGAGTGCAAAAGTTGCGCAAGGCAAAGAAAGCTCTTGAGCAATCCTTTGATGAGCTCAATACTACTCATGAGGAGGCTAATGGAAGCCCATGAGGAAGCTTGAGAAGGCCCACCAAGCTTGAAAAAAGGCTCACTCCTCCCTCCTTGATCATACTAAGATTGAGGGATGTCGTAGAACACATACTAACATAGGAGTTACTTGTGATATTCTTGATGAATCATTCTATACTCCTATTGTTGTTGGTCCCACTAACCCCTCTTGTAGCTCAAGCAATGCCACATCTACTATTAGTGATGGTTTCAACTTGTGATGCCTCACTCATGGTGGAGAATGAGACTCTCAAGAGAGGTGAATGAGCTCACTCATGCTTTAGACAAGGCCTATGGTGGAGATGCCCGCTTGCTAAAAGTGCTTGGGTAGCCAAAGGTTCTCTCTTAACAAAGAGGGATTGGGCTATACCCCAAGAATGGCAAGGCGGCCTTTGTCACTCACAAGACTAGTTTTGTGAAGGGCAATGGTCGGTTTTTGCTCTAGTTGCAAGCAAGTGGGGCATGAAGAGCAATATTGCAAGAACAAGAAGAATGCTAACATATCCTCTATTTGTTATGATTCTTGTTATTTGCTTACCAAGGGTAACTAATGGTGTGAAGGCTAAGTTCATTGGTGCTCCCATTGTTGGCCCAAAGAAGAAGGCAATTTGGGTGCCCAAAAGCTTAGTGACTAACCTTTGAGGACCCAAAAAGGTTTTAAAACCTAAAAGAATTGATTTGCTTTTTGTAGGTCAATTACAAAGCCGGATGAGGAGGCATTGGGTGCTTGATAGTGGGTGCACTCAACATATGACCAAGGGATTCTAGAATGTTCAAATCAATCTCATCAAGTGGCAATGGTGTTGATAGTATTACGTTCGGTGACAATGGCAAAGGCAAGGTCAAAGGCTTGGGAAAGATTGCAATAACAAATGATATGTCTATCTCAAATGTGTTGCTAGTGGAATCACTCAACTTCAATCTCTTGTCCGTGGCTCAATTGTGTGATCTTGGATTCAAATGCATATTTGGTGTTGATGATGTTGAGATAGTGAGTGTTGATGGAAGCAATTTGATCTTCAAAGGCTTTAGATATGAGAATCTCTATCTTGTGGACTTCAATGCTAGTGAAGCTCAATTGACAACATGTTTGATCTCTAAATCAAGCATGGGTTGGCTATGGCATAGAAGGCTAGGACATGTTGGCATGAAGCAACTCAACCAGGCTAATCAAGCATGATCTAGTTAGAGGGTTGAAGGATGTGGAGTTTGAGAAAGACAAGCTATGTAGTTCATGTCAAATGGGCAAACAAGTTGGCAACACTCATCCCAACAAGAGCATGATGAGCACAAGCAAGGCATTTGAGTTGTTGCATATGGATCTATTTGGCCCTACCAAGTATGAGAGCATTGGTGGAAACAAATATGGATTTGTGATAGTGGATGACTTCACAAGATACACTTGGGTGTTCTTTCTTGCCGACAAGAGCGAAGTGTTTGATACATTCAAGACATTTGTCAAAAGAAGTCAAAATGAGTTTGAAACATCAATCAAGAAAGTGAGAAGTGACAATGGTAGTGAGTTCAAGAATACAAGAATTGAAGAGCTATGTGATGATTTTGGGATCAAGCATCAATTCTCGGCCAAGTACACTCCTCAATCCAATGGGCTAGTTGAAAGGAAGAATAGAACCTTGATTGACATGGCAAGATCAATGTTGAGTGAATACAATGTGGATCATTCATTTTGGGCCGAAGCAATCAATACCGCCAACTATTGCTCAAATAGGCTCTATTGTCATAGGCTATTGGAGAAGACACCATATGAGTTGTTGAATGGAAGAAAGCCCAACATTGCATACTTTAGAGTGTTTGGATGCAAATGCTACATTCTCAAGAAGGGAACTCGATTGAGCAAATTTGAGAAGAAGTGTGATGAAGGATTCCTACTCGGTTACTCCACTACAAGCAAAGCATATAGAGTTTGGAATCTCACTCATGGCATAGTTGAGGAAGTACATGATGTTGAATTTGATGAAACCAAAGGCTCTCAAGATGAAGAAGAAAACCTTGATGATGTGAGAGGTACTCAATTGATTCAAGCCATGAAGGAAATGGATGTTGGGGACATTAGGCCAACTCAAGTGGTGGATGTTGAAGATGACAAAGATCAAGTGATCACATCTCCAAATGTGCAAGCTAGTAGTTCTCAAGTTCAAACTCAAGCTAGTGGTTCTCAATTGCTAGATCAAGTGGCTAGTACATCATCTCAACCAAGTGATCAACCTAGTTCAAGTGCTCAACCTCATGTTCTCCAACCAACTCATATTGCAAGGGATCATCCTCTTGATCAAGTGGTTGGTGACATTAGAAGTGGTGTGCAAACAAGATCAAGATTGGCATCATTTTGTGAACACTATTCATTTGTCTCATCCATAGAACCAAAGAAGATTGATGAAGCTTTGATGGATTGTGATTGGGTCAATGCCATGCATGAAGAGCTCAACAACTTTGAAAGAAATCAAGTTTGGGAACTAGTTGAGCGTCCAAAGAATTACAATGTCATTGGTACCAAGTGGGTATTCGGAACAAGCAAGATCAAGATGGCATAGTTGTGAGAAACAAAGCAAGATTGGTAGCACAAGGATATACTCAAGTGGAGGGTCTTGACTTTGGAGAAACATATGCACCGGTAGCAAGATTGGAGGCAATTAGAATCTTATTAGCCTATGCTTGTGCCCACAACATCAAGCTATATCAAATGGATGTGAAAAGTGCTTTCTTGAATGGATTCATCAATGAACTAGTGTATGTTGAGCAACCCCGGGATTTGAAGATGTCAAGAAGCCCAACCATGTCTACAAGTTGAAGAAGGCTCTCTATGGCTTGAAGCAAGCTCCAAGGGCATGGTATGAGAGATTGAGATTTCTTGCTCTCTAAAAAGGGTTCAAGATGGGGAAGGTTGATAACACTCTCTTCACCAAGAAGATTGGAATTGACTTGTTTGTGTTGCAAATCTATGTGGATGATATCATTTTTGGATCAACCAACCAAGAATTTTGTGAAGAGTTTGGAAACATGATGGCAAAGGAATTTGAGATGTCAATGATTGAGAGCTTAGCTATTTCCTTGGTCTACAAATCAAGCAATTGAAGAAAGGCACATTTGTGAGTCAAAGCAAATACATCAAGGACATGTTGAAGAAGTTTGGAATGGAGGAAGCCAAGTCAATTGGGACACCAATGGGAACAAATGGTCATCTTGACTTGGATGCAAGTGGCGACATGGTAGATCAAAAGTTGTATCGGTCAATGATTGGAAGCCTACTCTATGTGACCGCTTCTAGGCCGGATGTCATGTTTAGTGTGTGCATGTGTGCAAGGTTTCAAGCTTCACCAAGAGAGAAAGTCACTTGAAGGCAACCAAAAGGATATTGAGATATCTTAAGCACACACCTAATGTTGGATTGTGGTATCCCAAGGGGTCAAACTTTGAGTTGATTGGATATTCGGACTCCGACTATGCGGGATGCAAGGTGGATAGAAAGAGCACTAGTGGAACATGCCAATTGCTAGGAAGGTCACTTGTCTCATGGTCATCCAAGAAACAAAATAGTGTTGCACTCTCTACGAAAAGCCGAATACATTAGTGTGGGAGTTGTTGTGCTCAATTGCTATGGATGAAGGCCACTTTGAAGGATTTTGGAATCAAATTTGGACAAGTGCCTTTGCTATGTGACAATGAAAGTGCCGTGAAGATCACCACCAATCCGGTTCAACATTCAAGAACAAAGCACATTGACATAAGGCATCACTTCATTAGAGATCACCAAGCAAAAGGGGACATTTCTATTGAGAGTGTTGGCACCGATGATCAACTTGCCGATATCTTTACCAAGCCACTTGATGAGAAGAGATTTTTGCGCATTGAGAAATGAATTGAACATTCTTGACTTCTCCAACATGAGATGAATACACCCCCATTATATGACATGCCTCTCCTTCGACTAAAGCAAAGGTGAAATTGATTGGCATATTGCATTCATTCTTGCTAAGGACTTGCTTAGAACATATAGATATGATCTAGTAACATCTCTTGTCGAATTAGGGCGCATTCATGAAAACAAAATGATTTTGAGTCCATATTATGCCACTATTGCTTCTATGTCGTGCATGATCTAGTGGCTAAATATGACTTGTTCATGAGAATGTGAACCTAGTGTTTGATCTAGTTAAATGAGCAAGAAAGGATTTAGTTCAACATTGACAAGATAACCATTGAAAGATGTGTGAAGAAGCTTGTCATTGGTTCAAACCGAACTAAATTACTTATGCAAGTTTGCTAGGTTGAACCACAAAGGAAGTTTGTGGAAACAAGTGATCCTCAACTTTAAGTGATCATCTCTCTACCCCATGCTCCCACCATGATTTCAAGTCCATCACAAGCATGATCATAACTCTTTATGGTCATTGATGACAAAGGGGAGAGATTAGAGCAAAGATATGCATCAAGGGGGAGAGAGAATGAAGGTTGAAGAATGGAGAGGATCAAATGCATCAAGGGGAGAAAAATGGAGGGATCAAAAATTTTGAAGCATACAAGTAGGGGAGCAAGCTCATGAACATGATTGATTGCATTTGGTTTGCACATTCATATGGTTGCTTGCATTGCACTTAGACTCATATATCTCATAAGTGGTATCTCTCTTGCTTGTGTGGTGCTTGCCAGTTATAGAACTTGATTGATGAATTGACTACTAGCATGTATAGGCTCTAGCTAGTTGTAGAGTGGTTTTTTCAAGAGGTATCTAGAAATCTTGCTTATAATGTTGCGTTTATAATGTTGATCTCACGTGGTTTCTAGCCTTTTGTTCTATCTAGCTAGGTAATTGGTGCTAAGGATGGTTTATGATGTGCACTCAGATGGTATCACGCTTCAAAGGTCCATTCTATACATCTTAGCATCAATTTGGTAGAAATAACTCTCCCAAAATTTTTTTATCATGTGTGCAAAGCTTCAAAACCCAAACTCTTAGCACACACATGTAGGGGGAGCCATAGCCACCAAATGTGTTTTACATAACTTGTCTAATTCTCTTCACAAGCTCAAATTGCTTGGACAAGTGGTGTAAAGCCAAATATATACTCATTTTCATATCTTTGTGAAGGTTGTCATCAATTACCAAAAAGGGGGAGATTGAAAGCCCTAGTTTGGTTTTGGCTAATTGATGAAACCTAGGACTAACTCTATTGCTAAGTGTGTAGCATTAGAGAAAGGGGAGGTCCAAGCCAAGTGGTGGAAAGGTGATCAAGATGGTGGAGATGACCACGAGGTGATCAAGTACCACACTTGGAGATGAGGAGCAAGATGGAATGCTAGAGGCAAAGGTATATATTAGGGCATTTCCATTTTGCCGACCATAGGCAGTAGAGAAGTTGATGGCCGGGTTTAGGATTGATAACCGTACTATTAAGAGGGGCAATGTCGGCGCAATATCGGGTTATCTAAGTGCCACTAGGTGAGCAATGACTTTGCATATGCATTAGGGACCTAGTGTGCTTGCTAACTCTTGCAAAATTCATTTGAAAATGCTAACACACGTGCACAAGTGGTGAGACACTTTGGTGTTGGCACATGATGAGCAAGAGGTGATGGTGTTTGGGTATGGAACCCTCCCGCCTTAGGCTTTGGCCAGGCGGGACTCGGAAGTTTCGGACGAAATGGGGTCACTCTGTGGTGACCGGGCGGCTGTCTGGTAGGGGACCGGGGCAGCGTCGGTCAAATCTTGTGTCGGCGTTTTAAGTGTCACGGGCGCTTTTCGGCCGGGCGGCTCCGTGCAGCGTCCGATCGACTGGCGAGAGCTAGGGTTTGTCGACCCGGACTGCAGGCGTCGGTCGGGGGGTGGCTCGGACCGTCCGTCCAGTTTTCGTTTTTTTTTGGACCTCGAGTTGTGGCCGGACTCGTGGGTGGCGTCGGTCGTGTCGTCGGACAGCGTCCGGTCATTCTTGACATCAGCGGGCAGGTGCGCTGGCCGTTGGGCGCGAGGTGTAGAATTCAAGCGGCTAGTACACGTGGCCCTTAATGTTGGACGGACAGGACGGGCCAGCGTCCGGTCGAGTTCGGGCGTCGGTCGATCTGTGATGGTTTTTGAGGGGGTGGCGGCTAGGTGTCTTTGTGGGCGCCTATATAAGATGTTTGGCCGGCTTTGGGAAGTCTCTTGGCACTTTGACACTCTTGACATCCCCCAGACTAAGCAAACCTTCTCCCACACTTTGCACTCACTTTGATTGATCTAGAGAGTGATTGGGAGAGCTTCAGTGCATTTGCCTTGTGATTGAGCATCTAGTGGCACTAGTGAGCGTTCTTGCTGTGATTGAGCTTATTACTCTTGGTGATTGCCGTCACCTAGGACGGTTGGACGCAAAATGGAACCGGAGTTGAGCAAGCTTGAAAGGTTGTTCTTAGCCACTCAGAAGGTGATTGTGAGGGTTTTGATCCTTTCCAGCGGGGAGATCGTGAAGGAATCCTTAGTGGAATCTCGTGTCATTGAGTTACCCTCACTTTGTGTGAGTTCTTGTGAGGCGCCCGGTGAGGGGCTTGGCTTGAGAAGCCAATTAGCCACGAACGAAAGTGTGTGGTCGACACAGCGGGGAGTAAGCGGTGCCGGCAAGTTGACGTGAACCTCGGGATAAATCTTGCGGTCTCGGTGTTCTTGTGTGGCTTGATCCGCTTTTGAGATCAACTTGGATTTCTCTATTGGATCATCTCTTCGGGTTTCATTGAATTGACAAGACGGTGATTGGTCATCTTCGAAGGCTCGGTTTGCACACTTGGTTCCTCTCTCATTTACATTTGTGCAAAGTAGTGTATTAGGTTTTGTGTAGCTTAGTTGTTTTGCTGGGGACCATACTCTTAGTGTGCCCTAGTGTATTAGGTTGGCTAGAATTGGTTAGGATTGGCTTGCAACCCCCACTAGGCTAGCGCCAGTCACCGCCGCCATTTATTATACTAACCGGTTTTGTTTAGTGCTTTGTAGATTTCACCCCCTCTAGCCATTTAGGACCTTTCAATT
>JADLZL010004296.1:0-68812 GCA_015844335.1 Chrysopogon serrulatus
GAAGGACAGTGCCGCCACACCCGTACGTAGCCGCCGCGTCCGCACGACCGGCTACCCTTGCGACTCTACCAAGAAGACGACCTACGCCCGATGCCTCACCTGCCTGCTAGCACGCCACGTTCTACGCACCTACTTCGACACCAAGTGTTACGAACTCAGATAACTGAAAGGGGAATTCGGGGTAGAAGCAAGAATTCAAGGCAGGGAATGGAGGGAACGCGGCTGAATCCGCGAGGACAGGTTCTGTATTGCTGGGGAAGAATGAGTTCGTTACAAGTTCGTTGCCATCTCTCCTGACGGTGGCGGCTTATATCCTTGCCGGCACCGTCTTACAAGAATGGGCTCGGCCCAAGTTACAATGGCCCCCGGCCCATACTAACAATGGTTGTCCTCCAGAGGCCTACTCTCGTGACACTCCCTCCTCCTTATTACTGCTTGTCCCCAAGCAATTTGCATTTGGAAAGCGCCTCTGAATGTCGACTTCTTTTTCCCATGTAGCCAAGGTCGGTGGTGAAGCCGCCCATTGGATCAACCACTGATTGACCACTGAAGCACCTTTTCTGACTGACCTCTCCTTCCGAATTGTGTGAGGCTCTGGCCGAGTTGACTCATCAAGAATGATTGTGTCCAAATCTTCGATACCATCGTTCTGGAGCAATGTGGTGTTTAAGAAGGGAGACATGGACCCCTGGATGGATCTTTGAATCGGTGGCAGGTCCGGCTTTATAGGCCACCTTGCCTATCTTAGAAGAATTTTGTATGGACCATAATACTTGAATGACAACTTCGGTGATGCTGTTGACCACGAGATGACTGCAGATAGGGGTGCAGATTTCAAATACACCCGCTTGCCCCACCTCAAAAGTTCTTTTTCAGATCTATTTTTGTCGACTTGTGACTTCATTTCTCTTTGGGCTCTCAATAGTCGTTGCTTTACTATTTCATTCAACAGTTCTCTCTCCCGTAGCCATTGTGCCAGATCAGGAACAGTGCACAAGTCAATATTTGTGATGCCCAGCTGTCTAGGGGATTGACCATACATAATCTCAAATGGTGATTTTCCTAGTGCTGAATGGTAAGATGTATTGTACCAGAATTCAGCCACCTCAATCCACTTGCTCCACTTCTTTGGACAGGAATGGACTAAGCACCTCAAAAATGCTTCCAAGCACTGGTTTAGCCTCTCTATCTGCCCATCCGTTTGGGGATGGTATGATGAACTCATAAGCAATTTAGTGTCTGATAGTCTGAATAGTTGTTGCCAAAAGTTGCTAGTGAACACCCTGTCCCTATCAGAAACAATTGCCTTTGGGAGCCCATGCAGCTTATACACATTGGAGAAGAATGACTGGGCAACTTGAGAGGCAGTAAATGGGTGTGCTAGAGGTACAAAATGAGCATACTTGAGAACTTATCAATTATGACCATGATTGCATTGTACCTTTCTGATTGAGGCAGCCCTTCAATAAAGTCCATGCTTATAATCTCCCGGGCCCGATCGGGGAGCGAGGAAGTGGTTCCAGTAAGCCTGGCAACTTGACATGTTCATGTTTTGCCTGTTGACAAATTTGGCACTGCTGCACAAACTGTTTCACAGAATCCTTCATACCAGGCCAAGCAAACAACTGTTTGATTCTTGCATAAGTAGATATAATTCCTGAGTGACCACCCAGTCCACTATCATGTAAGGCCTGCAGAATATGTGATTGAGCCAACTTATTGTTTCCCACCCAGACTTTCCCCTTGAATCTGATGATTCCATCTTGCAATGTATACCCTTTGGGGTGCTGGTGATCCAGGCTCAATTCAATTAACAGCTGCTTGGCTTGGGTGTCATCTTCATATCCTTCTTGTAGCTTTTGCATCCATGATGGAATACATTCTGAGATTGCTACTGCTTCATTGTCATGTGTCTGTCTAGATAAGGCATTTGCAGCAGCATTCAAAGCTCCTTGTTTATACTGAATTTTGAACTTTAAGTCCATCAACTTGAGTAATCCTTTCTGTTGGAACCTGGAAGATATCCTCTGATCAGTGAGGTGAAGCAAGCTCTTGTGATCGATTTTGATGATAAATTCCATGTCTTTGCGGTATGGTTTCCATTTGTCAATTGCTAAAAGAATGGCCAAGCATTCCTTTTCATATCTGAGAGAGTGCCCGATTTCTTGGACATAATGCTTTCTTTGAGATAAGCAATTGGATGATGGTTTTGCATGAGTACGACTCCAATTCCCAAGTCACTTGCATCGAGTTTCAATGGTGAACTGTTTTGTGAAGTCTGGTACCACCAGAACAGGAGCTTGAACCAGTTTCTGTTTCAGCAATTGAAAGGCAGTCTCTTGCTTGTCAGTCCATATGAATTGAATGCCCTTTCGGAGTAGTTCAGTCAAAGGCCTTGTGATGACTCCATAATGAGCAATAAACCTCCTGTAATAGCCTGCCAAGCCCAAAAATCCTCTCAGCTGCTTAATGTTTAGTGGGACCGGCCACGCCTCGACCGGCTTCTATTTTTGCGAGGTCGGTGGAGACTCCCTCATCGAGATACTATATGGCCCAAATACTCCACAGACCTCTGAGCAAAAGAACACTTGGTCCTCTTGATTAAGAATTGGTTTTGCTGCAGAATGTTGAACACCTCCTGTAACAGCTTCAGGTGCTCTTCCAGTGATGCACTGTATATCAGGATATCATCCATAAAGACCAATACACCTTTCCTGAGGAGAGCAGCAAAGATTTGGTTCATGAGACTTTGAAATGTAGCAGGAGCATTTGTTAGCCCAAATGGCATAACCAAAAACTCATAGAGGCCATTGTGAGTACAGAATGCAGTTTTGTGTTGCTCTCCTTCTGCCATGCATATTTGGTGGTACCCTGATCTGAAATCCAGTTTTGTGAACCAAGAAGCACCAGCTAGTTCATCCAACAACTCATCCACTACTGGCATGGGATGATTCTTTCTCACAATTATGGCATTGAGGTGCCTATAATCTATGCAGAACCTCCATGTACCATCCTTCTTCCTGACCAGTAGAACTGGTGAAGAGAATGAGCTGGAACTTGGTCTTATGACTCCTTGCTCTAGCATTTGTTTCAGCTGTGCTTCAATCTCATTTTTCTGTATAGGAGAGTATTTGTATGGCCTAACTTTGACTGGTTGAGCTCCAGGGATCAAAGGAATTCTGTGATCAGCTTGTCTTGTTGGGGAAGTGATTTTGGTGCCTCAAACGGTGGTCGCATCGATCAATCGATTCGGTGACCGGCTCGGGGAATCATTTCTTGTTCTGAATGCTCAATGGCCAACAACTGCTCAGTTGTTTGAATTGTATAGTGTGGCCACAAGTGTATGCCATGTATCACAGACCCATGCTTGAGCAGTCCTTTGAGTTTCTTGGCAGGGACAGTAGAGCATGAGGAGAAGTCCTCCACTACACCCTGTAGCTGAATCCTTTTGCCTGCATGTGTGAATCTCATTTTCTTAGTTCTGTAGTCCACCCACACTGGACTGACTAATTCCAACCAGTCTTCTCCCAAAATGATATCATAGCATCTTAGTGGTAGCACTTGTGCTTGAATGGAGAAGGTGTGTCTTGTGCTTGAATGGAGAAGGTGTGTCCCTGAGAGAACCATGATAAGTCTGATACTATCTTGTTGCAAGATATAGTACTGCCATCAGCCATCTTGAAATGAGAGGGCTGACAATCTTCTGTGGGAAGCTGTAAGGACTGGACCAATGTATCACTCACAAACGTCCCACTGCTGCCAGAGTCAACCAGAATCAATACTTGGCGTTTCCCAATTTGTGCCATCAGTTCTAAGGTGTGCGACTTAACAGAAGAGTTGTCTGACTTTGCATGCGACTAAAAGTGCCCGATCATCAAGCGATGCCTCCAGAGGTTCTGACTCTTCTATTCTTTCAAATTCTAGTGCATCCCACAATTCTTCCATAACATGCGAGAGAGATATTTGCTTTGGACATTTGTGGTCATGGCCCCACTTCTCTCCACATTTGAAACAAAGCCCATTTCTCCTTCTATGAGCCTTTAATGATGACGCTTTTTGTCTTGTTATCCTCTTTGTTTCCTTTCTGCTTCAGTTTGTCAGTTTCAGCCAATCTTTGCCTGTCAGTATGAGCAGCCCCACGTATTCCTGGGCGATATACTGATGTTCTTGACTGGCTGAGTTCTTCTTCTTGTAGTACTGCCAGAGTGCTAGCAGTATCTACATCACGAGGTCTATGTGAGCAATAGCGGTCAATTTCCTCCTTAAGACCTCCCGTAAAACCTTGTGACTAGATATGTGTCATCAAACCCATTGTTATACTGTTGAGAATGGAATGTGCCAATTCTTCAAACTTCTTGTGGTACTCCAACACTGAACCCGACTGTTTCAGAGCATCAAACTGCTTGAGATGAATTTCATACTGATCCTTATCAAACTTTGTAAACACCAATTGCCACAATTGATGCCATTCGATATCACGACCTCGCCTCTCTCTACCGACTGCAACCAAATTGTTGTGGGACCCTCAAAGTTCGAGAGATGCAAAGCGAGTTTTCAGAATGGTGAAATCAGTATAGACCTCAAAATACTTTTCACATCGATCTTTCCATAGCCTTGGGTTTGCTCCATCAAACTTCGGAAACGTCATCTTAGGAAATGGAGAGTGCCTCGGAGTACTAGTATGATCCAACTCAACTGACTGGAAGGGGGGATGGGGAATGGTGGTATTCATACCAGCCGTTTGCGGAACCGGGGCGTTGACGAGTCCGATTGCCGGTTGCGCAGGACGAGTTCCTAGAATCCCATCCGCTGCATCACGGAGATCCCCCGTCGGAGAAGGCGCTCCCTGCGAAGAGCGAGACGAAGTGCTCGGAGCAGCAGTATTGAGGTCGATCCAATTCAGAGGTGGTTGAGGGGGTCCTGCTCCGATTGGAATCCTTGGAATCACCAACGGAGGTTGAGGTGGAGTGGGCTGTGGAGGCGGACGCGCTTCCAACACCTCAACCCTCGACGTAGTCTGCTGAAGAAGAGTCCCCGTCTGGTCCACCTTCGTCGCCGTGCGCTCTGCCTTCTCGAGCAAGGTCTCGAACGCCTTGTTCGCATCGGCGCGCCATACCTCCAGATCATTGAGCTTGTCTAACGACCGCCGCGGCATCGTCCGGAAGGCGACGAGGCTGCGTCGACATGGTCACGAAATCCGCCAAGCAGGGGCCTTGAGGTCCTCGGACATTTGTCGATCGAATCCGCCATTCCTTTGCTGAAACTTGGAAATCCTTGGCGCCGGGGCGAATTCCCGCTCCGAACCGAATCACCGGTATCCTAGTCGACCCACCAACCTCGGCGACGGACCTATGGGAATCGCTCGTTCCTCACCCTAGGGGAAGAACAAGCAACCCGGCCGTCGGGGATCACGGTGCGATCAAGACAAAGGAATCCCGGGAACAATTCGAACACTGATTTGGGGAAAAAAATTCACGCCCGATAACCTTGCTCGATTACCAATTTGTTACGAACTCGGATAAGCGAAAGGGGAATTCGGGGTAGAAGCAAGAATTCAAGGCGAGGAATGGAGGAGCAGCGGCTGAATCCGCGAGGGCAGGTGTATTCTTTGGGGAAGAATGAGTTCGTTACAAGTTCGTTGCCATCTCTCGACGGTGGCGGCTTATATCCTTGGCACCGTCTTACAAGAATGGGCTCGGCCCAAGTTACAATGGCCCCTGGCCCATACTAACAATGGTTGTCCTCCAGAGGCCTACTCTCGTGACACCAAGGCACACCTGCCTACTCTGTGACACACGGCGCTACAGTGGAGCGCCTCCTGTGTCCCTAGGGAGGAAGAAGGACGATGACCGCCACAACCACCGTGATCTTCTCCGGTCCCCTGCCCGATCTCGTTTCCTCCTTTCGCTTGGCCCTCACATTTTGTATGACCCGCCCGTTGTCACCATCTCTTAACTATAAAAGGTGGGAGGGCTTGGGCTCATGCACGAGCACGCGACTCTTTCACTAGCACCAGCAGCATAGCACAAACCAACAAACACTCTAGTTCATCCACCGATCGTAGAGACTTGGAAGATCCTCCTTCTCTTTTGATCATATTGTACCTCCATACAAGCTCCTGAGTAACATGACCCCGCTCCCACTAGACATAGGGCGTCTTACCCGAACCAGTTACATCGCCATGTCCGCTTGGAAAACCCTCCAGAGGATAAATGCGCTCTTATTTTGATTACTCGTTGGTGTTCATTCTAGACACCGATAAGTACGTGCTTGTTTTATATTAGCCTTAACTTTTGACAATTTTTTTGAATTACAGAGTACAACACAAACGTCCACAACAACACACATTCACCCCCCTATGAACACACATACATAAACTATATCCCTATGAGCACCTTCGAATGACAAACTAGCAAATATCAAGATTCACAAAGTCACTAAAGACGCCTCGCTATATCCTAAAATATTTTTTTGTCAAGACAAATTTCATTCCCTGGTGTATTTCGACCTTTGGAGGCCCTTCCAGGCCAGGCCTAGTTGTTGCGTCTTCGTGGCCGAACGAACGCACCCAAATGAAAATCAGCCCATTGTGGAAAAATAGACCTGGGCCCAACGGAAGTCCAAGCTGCCCTTCTGCATGTCGGCGAGAGCTGCCACGGGCCCTACCTCTACATGGCAACACCAAGCAGCACACAAAAAGTCAACGGAGACGAGTATGATCCGATGAGTTAACTGGCTTCCGACTGGCAGGCACACGCCCCCTGCAAACCTGATTGTTGTTGTTCAGTTCTAGACTCGCAGCATGGTGAAGGCGCTGCTGTTGCCACTGTTGCTCGCCGCCGTCGCTGCTGCCACGCCGGCAGCGGCAGGCAGCAGCAGCACCTCCAGCTACAGCCATCTGTTCGCGTTCGGCGACTCGCTGACCGACACGGGCAACTTCATCCGCTACTCCACGGCGCCGGGCCCCGTTGCGCACTCGCCCTACGGCGAGACCTTCTTCCACCACCCCACCGGCCGCTGGTGCGACGGCCGCCTCATCGTCGACTTCATCGGTAAGTACGTCGACGACGCATTATTAGCTACTCCAGCGTGATGATCAGGAACAACGACGACGACGACCGAGATTTTTGCACTGATGTCAACTGACCGTGCTCTGTATCACTGTGTGTTGTGCATATATGTGCAGTGGAGCGACTGGGGTTGCCGCACTGGCCGCCGTACCTGGACGGGACGAGCAAGGAGGACTTCCGGCACGGCGCCAACTTCGCCGTGGCCAGCGGCACGGCGCTCAGCAGGAGCTTCTTCGAGAAGAAGCACCTCAACGTCGACGGGATCACGCCCTACTCCCTCGCCGTGCAGATCCGCTGGTTCGAGCAAGTGCTCGCCATGCTCCTCGCCGCCTCCACAGACGACGACCTCGGTACCACGTCCTGATCATCCTATTGCCCATCAGCGTCAATCCTTCTGTCACCGCCAATTGATTATTAGATAGATTATCCCGTGCTAGTATATACTACTTCCTCTGTCACAAATTAATTGATTATTAGATGGATTGTCCTATGCTCTCTTTGTCCCAACCCAAACTATTTGTTGTTTTCGGTTTCCATATAAGTTTGACTTGGAAAATAAGTGCAATATTTATATTTTCGAATAAATTTGTTAAAAAACTAGATTCAAAGATCTTTTCGATGATAGTAAGTATGATACTAATCGATATTATTTATTATTTTATAAAAAATACCGGTAATTATTTCTTGAGAAGCGAAAGCAACCGAGATATTTTAGCCGATTACGACGACTGGGCGCTGGATGGTTGCGTCTGCATACCGATAGTAAGAAATTTAATTTGTGATAGCTGCGTCCTGGTACATGTTTACTTATTTATATATAATATCCAACAAAACTAGTTTACTTTTCGTTACAAAATGAACAGATAGAGAAAAGTGTAAAAAACATAAGTAGTTTTCATCCGCGCTAGAGAATATATACGTATTAAGCATATCATCTGCTCTCCCCTCCTATGTCCTTTTTAGCAAGACAATAATTTGACTTTAAATAAAAACTTAGTGTCATCTGAAACACACAATAATTAACAAAAATAATAATTGAACACTCCTTCCATCCTACAGTTAGTGAGAGGCAGGGTATTCTTTTGGCAAACACTTTATTTTGTCTAAAAATCACTTGGATGTCTTATGTTTCAGGACGAAATTAAGAGGTACCTAGCATATCTCTTAACATCTTGCTTCCTGCGTAGACATTGTCATTTTTCTTAGATAGTAATTAAAGTTACTCACAGACTGACATATGCACATCCAAGATGATATCAACATTTGAAAATCACACTTGCATATTCAGCTTTTGCTTGCCGTGATTAACTATGATACGCTAGCATCGCGCGTCAGTTGAGCATGACAGGGCGTAGTTTTTCTTGCCACGCGATGCATGCATATCTAACGATGGTGACTGCATCAGAAACATGCCCTTGAAGAGCAAACTCTACTTTACCATGCATGGCACCATATACGACCTTAGCACTGTACATACATACATGCAGAGCGTCAGGAGCTGATGTCGAGCTCGCTGTTCCTGGTGGGGATCGGCTCCAATGACTACGTCCACCCCTTCTTCCAGAACCGGACGCTGGACTGGGTGAAGCCCCTGGTGCCCCTCGTCATCGCCACCATCGGATCGGCCCTCGAGTCCCTCATCCAGCTCGGCGCCACGACGGTGTACGTGCCGGGCGTCATCCCGCTGGGCTGCTCCCCGCGGCACCTCTTCCTCTTCCGCGGCGTCAGCACCGCCGGCGACTACGACCCGGCCACCGGCTGCCTCCGGTGGCTGAACGACCTCGCCGCCCTCCACAACGCGCTCCTCCGCGACAAGCTCTCCCAGCTCCGCCGCGACCACCCGGGCGTCTCTGTCGTCTACGTCGACTACTACGGCAAGATCATGGACGCCGTCGCCTCCCCGGGCGCGGTACGGGTTCGCCGAGCGCACCGTCCTCGACGCGTGCTGCGCCGGCGGCGGGCCGTACAACGCCGACTTCACCGTTCACTGCTCGGAGCCGGGCGCCGTCCAGTGCCCCGACCCGTCCGTCTACGTGTCCTGGGACGGGCTGCACTTCACCGAGGCCATGTACAAGATCATGGCACGGGACCTGTTCGGTCACCTAGTGGAAACCGTCGGCACTACTGATAGATTGTTGTTGCCATCTGCACACTGATGGCTGCTGCTTGCTGCCATGGTAGTACATAATATACGTGCATCGATCTCACGCTGGATTCATAGATTCCTGAATAAAATCGTTCATCGGGTCATGTCTGATGTGATTTGACGGCCGGCAATGGTGCGGCGTGCATGTCACGGTGGCCGGCGGCCGCATTTTGGCAGCTGCACGGGTGGCGAGGCGTAGGGTCCCCGGACCCGGAGCACGCCGTCGGCGATGACCTGGTACGCGTGGTCCGTGAAGTGGAACCCGTCCCAGGACACGGCGTCGTAGGGGTGGCGGCACGTGGTGGACGTCCTCGCCCCGCAGTGCGACGTCAAGTTGGTGTTGTACGGCCCCCCGCCGCCGCAGCACGACACCAGCGGCGCGCCGCCGAACCCATGCTTACGGGGGTCGGCGGTGATGTCCATGGCGGCGGCGTAGTAGTCGGCGTACACGACGGCGACGCCCGCGTGGCGGCGGCGGACCGCGGCAAGCTCCGCCCTGAGCGCGCGGTTGTGGAGCTGGGAGAGGTCATTGGCCCACCGGAGGCAGCCCATGGCGTCGTACTGCGCCGTGTCGTTGGTCTGGAACTGCACCAGGTACCCCGGGTTGCACCCCGTTGGGAAGTTCCCGGGCACCACCACCGTCCTGGCACCTAGACCGATCAGTTCCTGCGTGGACATGGCATGGATCAGTTGATGTCTTTGTTGCGGCGGCGAGCCGGCGAGAACGAGGACGGACGGTGAGAGAAGCACTGATGGCGGCGACGACGTCGGGGACGTAGGTCTTGACCTCATCGACGGACCTGCCCTGGAACAAGGCCTGGTTGTAGTCGTTCCCGCCGATCTCACCGAGCAGGAACAAGGAGCTCGCCATAAGATCACCGTGCTCTGACGAGGGAACCATGCGGATGACTTTCTTGAGCCAGCCCATCTGCCAGCGCAGGGAGTAGGGCGTGAAACGGGCGTCGAGCTTCTTCCTCCTGAAGTAGCCACGGCCGAGCGCCGTCGCGCCGCCGACGGCGAAGTTGGCGCCGTGCGCGAAGTCCTCGCTCTTGTTGCCGGCGAGGTAGGGCGTCAGGAACGGAATCCCCAGCGCGTCAGCTGCACCGACGACGTGCGTACGTACATGCATGACACCAGCAGCGGTGCAAGTCAGCGCGAATACACGTCGCCGGCGACATGTGGCCGCCGTCGGCTGGGAACGTACGGGAAGACGAGTGCATGTACCGATGTGATCGATGATGATCCTGCCGTCGCAGAAGCGGCCGTTGGGGCGGCGGAAGAACGTCTCCCCGTACGGCGGCCTCGCCACGGCGCCCGGCGAGCGAGCGTAGTGCATCCAGTTGCCGTTGTCGGTGATGGAGTCGCCGAAGCTGAAGAGCCTCGTGAAGCACGCGCCGCCGCCGTGTCCGCGCCTCGGCTCTGCGCCACCAATGATGAGGACCGTGCTGGCGGCGACGAGGAGCCGCGTCGCGGCGAGAATGCGAGAAGCCGCCGCCATCGATCACCCGTCCCGGAGCAAGAAACTCCAAGAGGCGTCGTCTGCGGATTTCGCACCGCACATTTGTAGTAGTAGTAGGACGAAGGAGGGTGGTGATCCTGGCCGACGATCGAGTTCCTTCCGGCCGTCGCGCCATCGTCATCACTGCTGCATTCATGAGTTCTGAGCTTAGTGCTTCCACTAATCGAGGCTTTTCAGTTGGTGTGCTCAAGTGCTGTGTGCTCCAGGTGACGTTTTGTTTCCGTTAGATTCTTGATTAATTATACTACTCCATTTGTCCCTAAAAGAATGAATTCCCTCCCTAAAAAAATAATGAATTCCTAAAATAAGTGCTAGCTAGTCAAACTTGACTTATAGAAAAAACTAGCAACATTCTTAATGATCTTTTCTATAGTAAATTTAATGATACTAATTTGATACTATAAATCTTAATGATCTTTTCTAAAAATCCAGTCAAAGTTTAAAAAGTTTAACTTACGACAATTTAGAAATACATTCTTTCAGAGAAAAAGAGAGTATTTTTATAGTATGATACCTATTCGATGTCATAAATCTTTATAATTCTCTCGATAGTTTGGTCAAATTTAAAAATTTTGACTCTTTGATTGAATTTCTTATAATTTGAAATAGACCGAGTATTATTTTATATTTATTACATAAAAATTAGCCTTATGTAAACTTAAAATTTGCTTATATCTTGTAATTTTTCTTCATCTATCACACATTTTATTAAGATATCTCATGCACCCATTTATCTTTGTTAACTTTAGAAACAAATATTATACAAAATTTCACACAATTACCTTTGTTCATGACTTCATGTTAAAAGACGTTACCCAATAACACACATCAGCACGCAGATACATGTCATGTTAAAAAGGTGAGAAAGATTTGACATTAAATTCACATTGCTGAGCATCTCCAAGTAACTCTTTAAAATTAACTTGCCAAATATTGAGTTTTAGCAAGTTGCTAATTTGTTTGGTAAGTGAAAAAAAGACTTGTCTCAACAACTCCTTAAAATTCACTTGCCAAAACGAAAAAAGCCCGCTAATGAATGAATGAAGAGGCCCGCTAAGTGAACGAAGAGCCCCGCTTAAACGAAGCGAAGAGCCCCGCTAACTTCTCTCGATAGCAAGTCCTTCGTGGCGTGGAAATATACGCGCTAGGCCCGTGAATAGAACTTGGGATAAATAGAAATTGGTTTGAGGAGTTGTTGGAGAGAGATTTTTGTGTTTTTGCCAAATTAATAAGAATAGAGAAATGCTAAAGAATAGCCGGTTGTTTCTGTTCCATCAAACAACCGGATCTATGTCCGTCGATTGTTTTCTCGTGCGCTGTTTCTGTTCGTTGGATCTCGTCTTGGCGTTTTGGGCTTTTTAATCCGTCGGGTTGTGATATGTGGGCCCAACACTATTTTGATTTTTATGTTTAGCTGCCCGAAATTTATTGTTTCCGTTATCTCCTTTATCCCCGTTCGCATTTCTCTTCGTCTCCGCTTGAGGGGCTAGGTTGCGGGCGTTCGGGGTCCTAGGTGGTGACTCGTCGTTGTGGTGACCGGCGACGACGAGGTTCCGGCCAGCTAATTTCCCCTTCGTCCTCCATTGTTTGATGTGTTTTTTCTCTCCTCTGGGCCCTGGCGTTGTCTGTATCTGTTCTAGGTTTGGGTGGAGGTGTGGGTTTTGGGAGACGGCAGGTTCAGGTTGTGTTGTTTTGGGTGGCGTTTGTTTGTTGGGGCAGGGGGTTGGTGGTAGTGGATGTGGCGAGGATTGGGGCTAGGGGTCCGATTTGGGGGGGCTGGGGTCCGATTTTGGGCGAAGTTGTCTGTTGCTGTGTTGTCTTCATCGTGTTCGCAGGATGCCGACGTTTTTTTGGAAAGAGCCGCTGGTGAGCGCTTAGTTTGTTGTAGATGTGTGTCTGGACAGTGGTAGATCCCTTGGGAGTTGCTGGTCACAGACGGTCTCTGTCGGGAATGGGGAGTTCACATGAGATTTCGTGTTTATTTGTAATGTTAGTGCAGCTGTGGTTAATATTCAATCAGTTTATTTCAGTATTATTTATTTTAAATTTCAGCCTGAGATATTTCAGTTTGTGTATGTAATTTTCAGCAATGAGTTTGGGGAATGAGGTTCAGGTTCAGTTAATTTTTTTGGTTGGAGCAACACTGTTCAAGTTTAGTTCATTTTATCATAGTTTCATAGGCTGAGATATTTTAACTCAGTCACTGAAAATGTGTCTTTGTATTTGGTCATGGATTTGAAAGTCTGGATTGTGCAGAGTGTCCATTCTGTGTCAGTTGTGTTCTTCATGAATCTGAAATCGATTCTAGAGGAGAGTGGGGTATTTGTGGGGGTTCGTGTATTTGGTTGAGGTTGTGGTTTTTGGAGACAACAGGTTCAGGCGTTGTTGTTTTGCTGGGGATTGGGGGGTGTGGGAGGGCTGTGGGGGCAGGTGGGTCCGATTGGGGGGAAGTTGTTTGTGTAGTTCATCTGTCTTTGCTGTGTTCTTGGGCCACCGGTGATTTTGGATGGGAAGAATCGGTGATTTGGATGGAAAGAGCCGTCAGTGTGGGCTAAGCTTGTTGTTGCTGTCTATCTGGACAGGGGTAGATTGTGGGTGATTGAGCATTTTGGGCCTGAACTGCTGCTCTATTTATGCTTCGTTGTGTGGAATGCTTCTCTCCTGACCTGGCATGATAATTGGCAGCAGTTCAGGCTTGAGACACAGCAGCATATAGGTAGATGTGTGATAAAATGAAAGAGGTAAATGTAGACAGAGCTTCTCGAAATCTGAATGGGTAGGGTGCACCGAGGTCACCTTTTTGACTGGTCCTGGTGGAGAGCACAAGTAGCCCTCCGAGAGCAGCTCTTCTTCGTCATCTGAATGTCACACCAGCGGAAACAGAGGAGGAAGAGTTACACTTTACAAATGGTTGAGAGCAGGAGCAAATCATGCATGGATGGATGGCTCAGCTAAGCAGGCCATGGCTATCTGCAATGGATCACCAAGTACTAGTATCTAGTAGAAGCAGCAGTAGAACATGTAGTCATTTTTAGTGTTAGTTCATTATAATTTGAGATTCAGTCATTTTATTTTAGTTTTATTCATTTTATATTTCAGCCTAAAATGATTCGGTTGCTATCTGTAGTTTTGTATTGTCAGTTTCAGCATCGAGGTTTAGTTTCAGTCAAATTTGTTTCAGCATTGAGGTTCAGTTTCAGTCTAATTTTTTTGTTTGAGCAATCTGGTTCAGGTTTAGTTCATTTTATCATAGGTTTTTAGGTTCAGTTTACTATCTTTGCAGGAAATCAGGTTACTGCCAAAGACATTCATGGTTTTTTAGGTTCAGTCCACTTTAGTTGCAGCAATTCAGGTTCAGGTTTAGTCAAATTTTGGTTGGAGCAATCAGGTTTTGTATGCTTTTGTCAGCTGCATTTTTGTTTTTCTGTTTAATATTCTTCTATATATATTTATATATTTGCTTTGTAAACTTTTTTTTACTCTGCCTATGTGTGGACTTCTTATGCTGTCCCGTCATAGCAGGTCCCAAGCCCTAGTAAAGGAGGAGGGTTTCATTTTTCTTTTTCTGAGTTTTTCTTGTTCATGAATGTCTTTGGTAGGTGAGGGATTTTGGTTGGGGAATGGGTTCTAGTCAGGTTATTAAGTTTTAGTTTTTGTTTGTTTCAGTTTTAGTCATGTTTTTTAGTTTCAGTCTTAGTCAGGTTATTTAGTTTCATTTTCATTTTAGATTTGTGTGGCCTATAGTGTACAATAATTCAGCCTAAGGCTCAGTCTATTTTTTGGTCTTTTTTCTAGCTACGTAGATTAGAGATTTCTGAGCTAGATTGTGGAAGTACTTCAGCCTGATTTTCCTTTTTTTTGTTGTGTCTCGTTGTGTAGATTTGATATTGTTACCTGTAGTGTAGAGATTTCTCAATGCATTCCTTGTGTTTATTGTCGGTGACAACTGAAAATCAGGGATCGTTTTCGTTTCATTCTTATTGAGTGTTTTTTTTAGTTTCAGGTGTTGCTGTGGAGGACAAGGGGTGCAGGCACACTACGCAGGTATCAATGCACCCCCAATGTTATATTAGGAGGACAAGGGGGTGATGTTTTGGAGGACAAGGGGTGCAGGCACACTACGCATTTATTGAGTTTTATTCTTTATTTCTTGTGTTTTCTGTATGTGTTACTGATCGGTTGTGAGATGTTGAGCTTCTTTGTTGGGTCTGGCAAGTTACATAATTTTTGTGGTCTTTTTTTTCCTTTAGGTTTTTTTGTGCTGGCCTTTTGGAATACAAATGAGGTTGACAGTGGGCCAAATGATATCCGGTTGTTTTACTCAAACAAAACAACCGGGATGAATTTGTTTTCCCATCCCGGCTGTCTTTTGGCCTACAAATAACCGGTTGTTTTACTGAAACAAAACAACCGGGAAACTTGTGTGTGCATTTATCTGGTTGTTTTATGTTATTGTAGTAGCCGGTTGACAGTTGATGATGGAATAACCGGATGTTCAGTAGACACTTCCTAAGAATATATAGCAACCTCATTTGAGGGGTTGTTGGAGATGCTCACGATAAAGAAGTTACAATAACTAGTCATGTTGGACTCACATAGATCGCACTCATTTAATCATGGACACATGATACACATGTACGTTGTCGCATCCTACAATAAACAACTTATACGACGCAACTTACATGAGACCTATACCTCTCTATATATTACATTAAAAAATTATTAACCACTATTCACGTAACACTAATATTGGAATAAGTTACAACACACATAGATCCATCAGTTAAACATACTTACATGATACGTTAGGAAAACATCCGTACATGTTCATGTAGTATGTACCGAAATTTTATAATTTAAGTATTTTTTTTTTAAAACCGTGCATCTTGGCGCTGAGCTTAGCCCGGGGCCTGTGTTCGGTCGGCTGGTCGAAATCGTCGGCACTAACAAGTTCTTGCGAACTGCGCAAAGTGATTATTGCTGGTGCTGCCATGGTACGTACATGCATCTCAAGCTGGATACATCGATGCTGAATAGTAAAATCGTTCATCGGTTCATGGCCAGTAATGGTGTGCATGTCACGGGCCTACTACTACCTACATTTCGCCAGCTGCGGCACGGGCGGCGCGGCGTAGGGCCCTCGGAGCACGCCGTCGGCGATGACCCGGTACGCGTGGTCCGTGAAGTGGAAGCCGTCCCAGGACACCGCCTCGTAAGGGCTGCTGCACGTCGCCGACGTCCTGGTGCCGCAGTGCGCCGTCAGGTTGATGGTGTACAGTTCCCCGCCGCCGCAGTAGCACGACACCAGCGGCTCGCCGCCGAACCCATGCTTTCGGGGGTCGGCGACGATGTCCATGACGGCGGCGTAGTAGTCGGCGTAGATGATGGCGACGCCGGGGTGGCGCCGCCGGACCTCGGCCAGCTCCGCCTTGAGCGCGCGGTTGTGGAGCTGGGAGAGGTCGTTGGCCCACCGGAGGCAGCCCATGGCGTCGTACTCCGCCGTGTCGTTGCTCTGGAACTTGGCCAGGTACCCCGGGCTGCACCCTGTCGGGAAGTTCCCCGGCACCACCACCGTCCTGGCGCCGAGCCCGATCAGCTCCTGCAAATTAATTAAACACGCGTCGACTTGGCATGGATCAGTAGTTCATCGACGACGTCCGTTGCGGCGAGGACGAGGACGTACGGTGAGAGAAGCGCTGATGGCGGCGACGACGTCGGGGACGTAGGTCTTGACCTCGTCGACGGACCTTCCCTGGAGCGAGGCCTGGTTGTAGTCGTTCCCGCCGATCTCTCCGAGCAGGAAGAGGGAGTTCGCCATGAGATCACCTTGCTCTTGCTCTGACGACGAAACCATGTGGAGTACTTTTCTGAACCAGCCCATCTGCCAACGCAGGGAGTAAGGCGTGAAACGGGCGTCAAGCTTCTTCTTCCTGAAGTAGTCGAGGCCGAGCGCCGTCGCGCCGCCGACCGCGAAGTTGGCGCCGTGCGCGAAGTCCTCGCTCTTGTTGCCGGCGAGGTAGGGCGTCACGAACGGTATCCCCAAGGCGTCAGCTGCACAGCGCGGTGCAAGCAAGTAAGCAAGCGCGAGGAAGAGGAAGGCACAAGCACAAATATATGCATGGCTGCCGGCGGCCGCGCGCACCGATGTGGTCCATGATGATCCTGCCGTCGCTGAAGCGGCCGTTGGGGCGGTGGAAGAACGTCTCCCCGTACGGTGGCCTCGCCACGGCGCCCGGCGGGCGAGCGTAGTGCATCCAGTTGCCGTTGTCGGTGATGGAGTCGCCGAAGCTGAAGAGCCTCGTGAAGCAGCCGCCGCCGTGGCCGCCCACCAACGGCTGTGCGCCGCCGATGAGGACCACGCAGGAAGCGACGACAAGGAGCCACATCGCGGCGCGGACGCGAGAAGCAGCCGCCGTCGCCATGGAAACGCCAATGCAATGGGCGGCTGACATCCCATGCGTATTGCACCCCAGATTTATAGGATGGGAGGGGGTCCGACCGGTGGAGCCGACGGTCGAGTTCCTTCACAAGCTGGACAATGCTGAAAGAGCAAAAACTCAACATTAGTTCCCAACTTGATCCGTGGTCTAATTTTTTAGTATTACTTTAAAAGTTTTAATAGTAGTATTATAGAAGTAACTTTTCTCTATTATTAATACTCTAATGCTATAACACTATTATTAATACTATTATTAAAAGTTCAATATAATACTGCTATAGTTTTATAGTATTTGAACTTTTAATAATACTACACATTTAGATCAGGATGATATCGTTAGCCAAGTTTTAGGACCTGCTATGGTGATCATCTTAAGAGTTCAGGGATCCGGATGACACCATAGACAAACTTTAGGGACCTGCAGTAATTACCTTCAAAGTTTAGATCACATATACCACTTTAAAAATTCAGATATTTGAATGATACCGTTGGCTAAGTTGAGAAACGAACGGTAAATTTTGCTTAAGCTAACAATATTAGCTTCTTCTAACTTTCTCTCTCCTATCTTTTTTTTTCTAAAAAATCATTTTTGTAAAATAAACTTTAAAACCAATCCTTCCTACTTCCTCCATTCCAAAGATATTTGACTTTTTACTCCAAATTTGATCACTTGTTTTATTTAAAAAAGTTGTACAAATATAGTCAAATTTAGATCATTTTTAAATTACTTTTATTGTTAAAGCAAGCCAAGAGCCATTTCGTCACGCCAAACTCCCTGGCACGGCAAATCCGCCTGCCGCCGTGACGGTCAGCCACCAGCTGACCTACTGACGGTGCGCTGTCCTCATGCCGCGGCAGCTGCCATGCCAACCCGAGTGCATGCATGATGAAGTGAGAGCGATAATGATGTGTGCATGTATGAGACAGTGAGTGGATTCAGATCAAATACTTGTGAAATTGCATTCACAAGGGTCTAGGATCCAGTGAACCAGAGCCAAATGCATCGTGTAGCAGAGGCAGAATGCATGCTCAAGCAGGGCATTAAGAGTATGTTTTGTTTTAGCGGTCTCACGGATCAGTTAGTTGTCAGTATCATCTGAAGCTTGAAAGCTTATTATTAGGCACGCCTGATGATATTATTCGTAGACGTACTCCTCGTCCATGAAAGCTTACGCGCACGTGATGTATCCGTTGTGACGTTCTAGAAGAGGAGTATCTTAATTGCATTGCAATCATGCATGCGTGCGTGTATATATACACGTGACGTGTCGTTATTATACTCCAGTTGCACTGGTGAAATACGAACCAACGATGACGACAGGAAGATACAGTACGAAAGAGCTGACCGATCGACACTGCTTGTTGTGTGCATCATCGCAGCTCTCCAGCCGGCCGGTCTTACTCTTAATTCCGTCGAAACGTCCTTTTGAGTGGAGTTCTAACGAGCAAGGAATGATGATTTATTTATCTACAACAAGCAAACAAATAAAGCGTTCTGATTTCTGAACCATAAATATATGCGGATAAGAACAAGTGTAATCAGCATTTTTGAAAATTATTCCAACCACTCAAAAATATATCCTCTTTGTTAACTACTCCAGAGTACTTCTTCCAAACAAAAAACTCCAGAGTATGACTATCCCCCCAAGAGACTTATTACCAGTCCAAAGTCTTCAACAACTTCGTTTAGTATGACTATCCCCCCAAGAGACCTATTACATGTCCAAAGTCTTACACAACTACGTTTTGATTGTGCCTAGTCATCGTAAGTCATTGTTATCAAACTCTAACGAGGCCGGCACAAAACGAGAAATTGAGCTCCTGGCACGCGCCCAGCTGCCCCAGCATGGCTGCTAGGGGCCTGCCTGGCTTGCACAATCCTAGCTGCGCCCAGGAAGAAACTAAACGCGCCCTCACCGTACAAGCTACCATCAGCCTTCCCCACATAATTTTTTTTGAACATGCTGCCATTAAAATTTATCAAACTATAACGAAAACATCAGAAAAGGTCCGGTGAAACCACATTCAACTCCGAGTTTTGCTAAGGTTCACTCCCAACATATGAACACGTGGCATATCTGTGCTTGCAATGTAACAACATTTCCTATTCATTCACGGTTTAATATACAGGTCGTGTGTCGCAAAGGATAAGATAAAGGTCGATCGGTTCATTTCTTTTCGGTCACGTGGCTCCAAGAACTGCTGATTTGTGTACAGGGCAGCTAATATGCATGCATCGCTGGGGAAAAGAGTTTATCTGCCTTTTCATTTACAGGTTTCACTGGTCCCGGTCACGATCACGATAGATTGGCTGTGGCGTCCACTTTAAGTGCAAGTTCAGTTTTCCCGATTTGGCACCTTGCAAGACAAAGGTCTCTTGGAATTCACCTTCAAGTATAACTCTCGTCAGTGTCAAGATGCACCTTCCTACGTAATCCTGCAACGTAATAAATAGGTAATACATTAGCACACGAATACAGAACCAAACACTATGTTTGAGTTCCAAGGTGCGATTATATTCCACCCAATACAAATCCAGGTAACTCAGCAACTTTACATTCAAGGATACAATGAGCACATCGAAGCAACAAATGTGATGAGAAAAATCAGAAGCAATAGCTATCTGTCACAAAGCAGTGAAAAAGTAAACAAGAGGGCTACACATTACTGAAACTGCATAAGTAGCAATAAACATATCAGGTAGCCTCTCCCACAGTTTTTCTGAGTTGTTAAACCAGAATGTTTATCTGGTCGAGACAACAAAAACCAAAACACCCTTTGGCAGAAATGTTGTAAAGCATAAAGAATCAAGGTAGGGAGTTTTAGAATTCAAAAATGAACAAAGAAGATGCAGGAGACAAAACGCACCTTTCCAAATGTATCATGGTCCCACACTTCCACCATGAGCAAATCATGCAGTGCATCTTCTACCATGAAATCAAATGTCTGGTTCCATATTGGATTTAGCGTGTCTGTCACAACCTGCAATAGTACTCAATTATGAGAGCCTCGAAAAAGTACATGGCCTTACAGAAGTCTGAGATTGGGAAAGATAGTAACCCTTGTCTTCTTTTTGGTTTCTCCCTTCTTTAAGTAGAGGACGACAAATGGGTCAGCCTTGCCACCAATGTCCATAGGTGGCAAGTCCTCTGCAGATATGACCGTTACTGAAAGGACTCCTCTCATAATAACATTTTTCCTCTGATTAACATCATATCCGTTAGACTCAGTTTTGAGGACCTTCTCCAATGAAGTTAGTTGAAACTGATTAGCACAAGGATTAGGAACCCCTTCATGCTGAGCATAAGGGTAGTAGAGGAGCTCCAGGTGAACCTGAGGAACAAGGAAACATGCAAAATCATTAACTTCCCTGAAAGAAAAATTTGAGGGCCACTGTTACATAAATGTATATGATCTAAGTTTTATTTGAAGTTCAATACGAATACAGCAAAAAGAAAGAACACATATTAACTGAAATGTTTTTTTTCCTCGAACAACGCAGGAGAACTGCGCATCATTTCATTAAGGTAGAAAGAAGTTACATGGGTCAGAGAGACCCAACTCACACACCCCACACTCAGGACCACAGATGTTAAGAGAAGTTTTGCAACAGTTACATGCTTGGGATACATGTCATTAGCTACAAAGTTGTAATCTATTTACCCTCCATACAACTCAGATATATCAAAAAGTGGTGGTGCTGCTAGGTGAACACATATATGGTCATATAGAGCTCCACGCTACTTGCCACTAGCTACTAAGGTAGATTTGGACCTCAGGCAGTACACTTAACATGCTTAGGGACGCAAATCAATGTAAGCATTTGGTGAGGCATATCAGAGGACGGTTCTGTTTCTACGTCATTGTGCTCCTAGGTGAACACACATATGGTCATATGGAGCTCCACGCTACTTGCCACTAGCTACTAGGGTAGATTTGGACCTCAGGCAGTACAATTAACATGCTTATGGACACAAATCAATTTTAGCATTTGGTAAGGCATACCGGAGGACGGTTCTTTTTTCTACAAGTCATCCCTATCCCTACCTACATATACATGTTCTATGTATCTCTATAATCTACTAATTCTCGTTGCTTACCTTCGCTTTCAGTTTGACTAGATTAGTGTGCTATCATCATTTCAACTAAAATATTTCTCTAGTTCGGAAAACAAAAGCTAATTAAAGAGGTGAAGTAGAAGCAGTATTGTGATGTAAATCTTACGGCAAATCTAGCATATCCATTCATTCACAACTATAATTTGCAAATGCGATGGAATTAAAATGCCATACAGCCAATTCCATGGTTCAACCACTTATTAGTTAACCTGTAATCCTGTATCTAAACCTGCAAAAGACACGCGAAGTGCATCAACTGACCTGACCACGAGGTTTCTTGTCTCGTTGAATTTCCAGGTCCTTCACAAGATCTAACCATAAATCCTTCACTTTCCCTGGCTGTAGATCAGCTAAGTCTACTCGAGCACAGCCAATGATCTGTGATGATTGGAGTCCTTCATCATCATAAATTTTTACAGTCAAGTGCTGCGTAGATATGTCCTCAACCACAAATTCATAGTGCTCATTCCAGATGGGGTTCAAATCGTTGTTCTGCAGAAGAATAAGTTAGGATGACATTCATCTGCTTTAAACAAGAGAATGCACTTACAATTGTTTTGCTTTTCTTTGTTTTCTCACGCAATGGACGAATGTATAGGACTGCAAAAGGGTCTGACTTTCCCACAAGGTCCTTGTTCTTTAGATCCCTAGCTTCCACCAGTTTTACTTCTAATACCCCAGTAGGTTTCAACTCCAGGTCACTGAAAGAATAGGCATACTCAATAATCCAATGACAAACATACATACTTCCAGATTATTGATGCAGTGAGTTACCTATAGTCTCCAGGTATAATGGGAACAATTATGCGATTCGGCCATGTCAGTGTATCCTCGATAGTATCACGTATTGTCCCCTGAATTGTTCAATAAATATAATATGCGCAGCAGTACATACTAAAAATAAAGCGGATGACGTATTTAAAAACCTCAATTGCATCAGAAATTCCTGGAATAGCAGTCATTTCGCCACCAATAACCTTGAGGGTAAAGTCCACCTTGCTCTGCAGTCAAACTAATTAAATCATGCAATCTACTGGAGTCATTTCAAGGAGCATTAGATCTGAAAGAAAATTGTGATACCTTCTCCCTTAAAGAACAGCAAACAGCTCCAAAACAGGGGATTTCAGACATCAGAGGTTTGAATACGAGCCGAAGTACTCCTGTGAATCCAATATTTTTCACCTAACATGAAAAAAACAAGCATATATTTAGTATTCTACATAATTACACCATGATCTACAAAAATTTTATATCCTACTCCCTCTGTTCCAAATTATAAGATGTTTTGGGTTTTCTAGGTTGATAGCTTTTGCTACGCACCTAGATATATGGTATGTCTAGATACATAGTAAAAGCTATGAATCTAGAAATGCCAAAACATCTTGTAATTTTGGACAGAAGAAGTACTACACAACATCAAGCATAGTTCAACTGCTCAAAAAAACAACATTTTCAGTTCCATGATCCATGTGTAAGCAATGGGGATTGTGTGGAAATAGTAGATTGAAAAAAAAAAATATAGATTGATTATATCATAGAGTGCGTGTATATATAGGCTACAGGAGATCTTGGATCTACAGAAACAATACCAACCAAGAATGCGTCTCTTATATCAACCAAGAGCTGGCTTGCTATGCTTAGGATTACATGGCTCAAGGCCCAAGCAAGATACTATTAACATGCAGGTACATACATATATAACAGAATGCACATCAATTACAACAAAGACAACGGAGCCTTTTAGTCTCAAGCATGTTGGAGTAGGCTAGAGATGAAACCCAACAACACATGAACAAAAGAAAAAATAATCGTTTCATGCTATTGCACCAAATATATTTCCAGTTGTTCAAATCATGTTTGCTAGGATTGAGTAAAACCGTTTCATGCTTTTTTGACACAAAATCATTGGTCTGTGGCAAAAAATAGAAATCAGTAAAGATGTAGTCGTTAGTGTTATGTGGGCCCATGTTTGAACATCACAAGAAGATACAGGCAGGAACATGAACACGCTTACACGGTTCAGGCATTAGAAGGAAAGGCGCTGCAATGAATGAAGGTTGCCAAATGCTTTGATTAGGAGAAATCTGGGATTGTTTCCTTATAAATTCATGTGCTTAATACTTTTAGTATTTGGTTTATAAGCCCTGCTTAAAAGGGGAGCATCAGTGAAGGATAAGGCAAGTAACAACTCTCCCTTAATCTCTCCCTTTCCCTCTCCCTCTCTATCACCGTCCCTGTCAGCTCCGGGAAGGCGAGACAAGGACCTTGCCGTCCCATCAAGCACCGCATCCACCACCACCACCCACCCTATAGCCAAGCACCATGCACAACAGTGTTTCTTTGGCCTGCTGGCTCGCCGGGATTTGCGACATCCTCCTTGCAGCCCATCGTGTGATCAGGAACATGAAACGATTAATCAACTTTAGTGACATGTGTTTTCTCTGGTTTGGGCGTTTGGCTGCTACAAAGGGTAGGGCTCCAGAATCTTTCCCCTCAACCGGAAGTCTTCCTTCGATGGCTGATGGTCTAGAATCAACCAAGGGGTGCTCAGACAGGTTCAGCAAGGTCAAAATTCTATTATAATTCTCAGAACTTGGATCATTTGGAATCTATCGTAACTACTGTGTTTTTTATGGGACCTCACATCTTCAGAGAATCATGCTGTTGGCAGTTGAAGGAGATGAGATTATGGCGTTTGGCATTTGGCCAGCTTTGTACATCCCTCAAACGCAGAGCGCCGCCCCCCCCCCCCCACACACACACACAACAACAACAACAACAACAACAACAAAGCCTCAAAAAAAAAAACGCGCACGCACGCACGCACAAGCACACACACCCCCACACACACGCGCATGCACGTGGCAAGCACACACACACACCCACCCCAACACACGTGAAATGGAGCTGCTGAACTGAGGCTGCAGCTATGCCTCTACTGGTTTTAGTCAAAAGTACATGAGGTCATCTACCAACTAAGGGCCATGCTTGCCCATACTATTTGTGCCACCACTATGCTACGTACCTGGTACTGTCCTAAAGATAGGTCGAAATGAAAGGAAAAAAGGAGCAGTCCCTGTTCCTATGCAATGACAAAAGAGAGATGAGAGAGCAGAAGATTATCTAACATTGGCAGGGGCTAAGGGCATTGCTCATCTAATTGTCTTGTCTCTTCAGCGGACATAAAGGTGTTTTTCTCCTCCTGGTCATGGTAGTGTTTTGTGGTGTATCATGGGCAATCTAGTTGTTTGAGAGTGGTGGGGTGTTGGTGTGTGACACGCAGATCTCCTGCGCGTTCTAGAAAAAAAAAATAATAAGCAGTGCTTCAGTCGCTGCTTCTTTGGGTTTAGACTTTAAGAAATAGAAATGCTACAAGTGTACTGTCAGGAAATAGTACAACTGCAAATTAGTTAAATCATACCGAGACTATAAGGCCTGCTTGTTGCAGCTTGTAGATAGTGAAAAGTAGTGTGCAAATTATAACAATATATAGGCTAGTGGAAGAAGATTGTTGGATAGTAAACCAGATTACAGGGATTCATATGCCTTTCTCTGCTTTAATTCAATGTATAACTACAGCATATTACCTGTACAGGAAGAGATATTCCAACTGTTGTTTGTATGTCAAGTACTATATTGGGATTGCCATCCCATTGCAACTCGAGTTCCATGATGATGGCAGAATCATCACTCTCCAAGATTGAAACACCTGAAAATATCACGTAAGTAATAAAAAAAAAGGAAAATGAGGATTCTCTCCTGCAGCATAAAATTATCATAAAGACTTCAGAGAGACATCAGGAAAATCAACAGAACCAATTATCTAGCACATCAACGGGATCCTTTGATCACAAAAAAACAACATTTTAAGTACAAAACTTTAAAATACTTTTTTCCTCGAATATGCAGGCGAGCTGCATGTCATTAAAGAAGGAATAGAAGTCACAATAATAACAAAAAGCACACACACACAACGCCACACACCAAGAAGATATCAGTTCATTCACGCCACAAAAAAAATAAAAATAAAAGAAAGAAAGAAACAGCCTAAGCCTAGTGCCAAGCTAGCAAGCAGTACTCAGCTATCAAACTCCTGACACAGTTCGTACCACTGTGTTCACCCTCGGGCTGCACCAGAGACAACACAATTATATAGATCCTTCGCATTGCTTGCTGGCTTGTTTGACTACACTACACAAGCATGAGGAGAAACCCAAATAAACAGGGGAGATATATAGCATGTACATATGCAAGAAACCCCCTACACTAGTAGGTAAACACAGCAAGATATACGCCTAGCACCATCAATGAAGCTGTCCGAAGAGGTTCATGCAAGAATATGCTTAGATCTATTTCATATTGATAAGAAAACCTGATCATGAAACAATACTTGGCCTAACCGATTGATGCCATCATCTGTAAAGTGATTGACCTGGTGTGGGGTAGGGGGTTGTGTTTGGGAGGGGCATTTTTTTACCTTCCCTTTGTATCCTGTTTCTCTCTTAATGAAATGACATGTGCTCTCCTACCGTCCTACGTTGTTCGATAAAAAAAAAGTGATTACAAATAATATTGACCTAGGCATCCTTATATTTGTAAAGACAGAGTATGCCAAATATATTTGCTATTGATTACGAAACCAGGAGTCAGCATATCTGATCCGGTCTAGGGTCTGATTGGTGTCGCTTGCATTAGCCTTAGCCTGCATTAGACCTTATGTGGCATAATCTAAGCCAGCATAAACATATACAGTCTTTATGTTTGGTTGGTCTGCATTAGAGGTGCAAAGGGGTAACCTTTAGGTGCACCTCCAAACCTCATTAGTTCAAATATTTATACTACTTTTCAAAAATTTTGGAGAAGTAGTATAAATACTTGAACTAAAGAGGTTTAGAGGTGCACCTAACACTCACCAATTTGCACCGCTGGTCTGCATAGGCAAGTCGCATTTGATAAACCTGTGTTTGTTTGTATACATTTTGTTGCATGCAGTCAGTACTCACTAGTTGAATCTCATGTTTCTACGTTCTAGTAGAGGTATGGGGGATGAGAATGTTTCATTTCTATGTGCGCATCAGCCTGTGCAAATCTGCATTGTCTAATATGATCAAACTTTGCGTACTAGCTAATGCAGCATTGGACTTGTTTTGAGCACTGTGCAAACCTATAAGAGCATATGCGGGCAATCAACAAGCAAACTGCACTGCACAAGCCTGAGGCAACCAATCAGACCCTTACTGCATACAGATTCACAATTCAAAAAATAACTGAAAAATACAGGAAAGGACAAGGAAGATAATCTATCTATCTATATACTCTCATAAAGGTAAACCCCATTAGCTATTTCTCCCAACATGCAAGCTATCCACTATCGGAT
This sequence comes from Chrysopogon serrulatus, assembly GCA_015844335.1. Taxonomy (NCBI): domain Eukaryota; kingdom Viridiplantae; phylum Streptophyta; class Magnoliopsida; order Poales; family Poaceae; genus Chrysopogon; species Chrysopogon serrulatus. The sequence continues at coordinate 26,670 of JADLZL010004296.1, forward strand.
GCATTTATGGCCAACTAGCATTTGCAATTATGATCTATTCCCTCCATCCCCAATTGTAATTCAGGGCCTGCTTGGTTGGCATCCAATTCTTACCAAACCAAAACCACAACATGCCAAATATATGGTCATCAATTGGTTCATTGCCAAAGAATTGGTGTCATCAATTTTTATAACTAAGTTTTGACAAGTTTCTAGAATGTTCTTAAACTACATGTAAAAAGATAAATTTGGCAAGCCTTCATTTTGGTAACCAACCAAGTGCTATATCAAAATTCTTGCCAAGGTTTTGGCAACCATGATTTGACATGCCTTAGGTTTGGCTTGCCCTAGTTTTGGCTTGGCACATATTGGATCCTAAGCAAGCAAGCCTTCATTCCAAGAATATTGGAGTCAAAGCATCTCAAGTTTGACCAAAATTATAGAGAGAATAACAAAGATTTTATAATATCAAATAGGTATACTATAAAAATATAATTAATGAAAAAATCTACTGATATTTATTTAGTATTATAATGTTATTATTTTATTATATAAATTTGTCAAACTTGAAATGCTTTGGCTTTACAAGATTCTTGGAATGACTTACAATTTGGGGTGGAGGGAGTACATGTCAGCAAGATGCATCCACTAACATGCATTTAGTTGTCCACATCAACATGCTACTTCATCCACTAACATTTACTTATAATTGTTTATCCCTATTATTCCAAACCATCAGTAATTTCCATGGCAACACGTATGAATAGTTTAATTTTATTCCAAATTAGTAGTTTCCGCAGCAACGCGGTGTATGCCTCCAGTTTGTATCATAGTACATACTAAAAAGCACCACAAGTGTTGAGGGCATACCAGTAAACTGAGGGGCAACAGTTCCAAGTGTCAACTTTGAGAAATGGAGGGAGGCCAAGATGAATGACTTGTACTGCTCAAAAATAGGCTCCACAGAAGTTTTAATCAACTCTGATGCAGCCTGCAACCACCACATTTGACTCTCTTATTATCACTTATACTGCTGACAAGCTAATTCACTCAAGAGTAATACTAAGAGAGCTCAGCTAAAATCAGAAGTGTGGAATACTGAAAGACCCTGTAAAAGAAGCTAGTACCTCGTTGACAAATGGCCAGATTTTGGCCAACTCATGATTCAGCCATTTAAGCTGTATAGATTAAAAACAAAGAGTATCAGTACCAGAAGTATTGCACAACATAAAGGTTGGCTGCAAGCGTAGGCAAAAACTCAACTTCTGCTTTTGTGTGATTGAAACCCATGATGGATAGAACTCGGGTGGGATGAGCTTCCTCAAATCCTGTATAGTCAACTTGGAGAAAGCCGCAGCTACAGCAGCCTGCGGAAACAAATCAAGCCTGGCATGAGAAATAGATGACAGGGGATAGCAATACTTTATCGGTCCCCACATTACCGTTATTCTAGGATTTCGAAGATATATACGTAGTTCCTACAACATTAGTACTAATTAGGTAGCAAAGTAATGAGCTAACAGCCCTAGAAGGTATTAATAAAGCTATGCAAATCCACGAATAAATAACATCACCAATTCACCCTAAATCGAATTGAACCAAACCAGCGGCCGCAACGAGAAATCCAAGGAAGGAAGGGGTGGAAATTGGAACATATACCAGCTCACGGCGCTGCTCGGCGCGGCTGTTCTCGAATCGCGCGAACGCCATGACGACGGCCACGCCCAGCACCAGGCCCAGGAATGCGCCGAAGAGGAACGCCATGGCGCAGGCGCCCCCAAGTCTCGACGGGGCGGGGCGGTGCTTCGCGAAGGGGGATGGATTGCGCCCGGATGCCTGCGTAGGTTTAGTTTATGATGGATTGGAGGAGCATCCTCTCTTGTTCTACCGCCTCACGACTCGAATCTGATTTCATCCATATTGTTTTGTCATTCTGGAAGGGATGAGTGCGAACTGAGATAGAAGGGAAAAGCAGATTGGGGATTATTTTTTTTCTATTCTCTATGGTGAATGAAATGGCTTTGATTAGTCTAGGCAAGTGGGATGCGTATGCGTCGTCTCCAAGCCAGGTGCAGAGGCGAGGCAGCAGGCACGCGGCGGCACGCCGTGCTCGGCAGGGGATGGATGATGAATGGATCATTTTCGTGGCAGCCTGGCAGGGCCAGGGCGCGCTGTCGGCGTCGGTGCCGGGTCCATGGACGGGGGACTGCGGCTCCACAACAGGTGCGGTGCGGACGTGCGGCGTTTCTGTTTCAAAGCAAGAAAGAAAGATCCAGTCCTTTGTGTGGCAAAAGTAGAGACAAGTTATTATTTCCAAAAAAAATCTCCAAGGACCGGGCTCAGCCTCCAGACGTAAATTAACGTTGCCACAATTATCGAAACGAACTTTGAAGGATCAAATTGAGGTGGCCCGTGTTTTCCACGGCAATCGGTTCGGTTATTATCTTTGCTTATTATGGCAAAAAAAAAAAAGCAAGTCGGGCCGTGCTAACCACCACTTGATTTGCGACACTATATTTTTTCAAATGCTTTTTTATTTACAAATGGACAAGGATGTGTGACGTGCACGTGTTTGTGGTAGACGAAACACATGCGCACGAGGGTGGGTATGAAATGAAACATAGAAAAACAAGCTATAGTCGTGAATTTTTTTCTTTTCTTTTGCAAACATTTTTTTGACAATATTTTTTTGACAACATTCTTTTGCAAACATTATTGTTTATGTATGTGTAAAGACCGACATCACCCACGTGAAACTTCGCTAGCGAACCCGGATGAAATTCTTCTTAGCCACAAACTCCATTTGAATTCCATGTACAGAGAAGAATTCTACCCATGCGGTCAAGCTCCACTTGATAACCACAAATAGCAATTGTGGTCCTGTGGTGCCTAACTTTTTGAAGAATTTCTTGAAAAAAGGTTCACTTGGCTTTTTATATTTTTTTTGTATCCTCTTTGTACTCTTAGTGCCAACTTGACAAGATTCTACCTCCTGAAAAAAGGCTCTATTTCGACTTTTAAGAACTAGCTTCTCTAGTTATTATACATTGTTTCCATGACATTAGAGTTACAAGGAAGAGCTAGGATGAGTTTATTTCATCTATGTTATACTACATTATTTCCATAAAATTGAAGTGTAGTGGTTGGGACTTGGAGGATTTCATGTCCATCGAATCCTATGCATTGCTATTACTACTTATTGAATAACCCCTTCTTTCTTTTTTACGTGCCGTATTAGTTTTGTTCTAAGTCAAAAATTTCTAATTTTGACCATATTTTTTAATAAAATTATACATGTTGACAACATAAGGTTTATGTTTTCAGATTCACTATCACAAATACTTTCATGTTGGGAACTTACGTGGATTTCTTAAAATTGATGGGTAAAGATGAAAAATATTCAATTCCTAAATCTAATATGGCATGTAAAATGAAGAAAGTGTAGTGGCAAAATATAGCTATGCATTGGAGATGAGGTTTCATTCACCAACTCTTATAGATCACCAGCCCATGCTGACCGAAGAATTCGTAGATGTAATGCAAGGACTAGCACATTCCATCCATCTATGTATACTAGTTAAGTGCCCGTGCACTACTACGGGTAAATATAGTTGAATCCTATATAACACACAAATCACTATTGAATTTGACAAATATTAAGCATCACAAATCTCCATAAAATTTATGCTCTTGGTTAAGAAATAAAAGAAAAACTATGATAGTCCTAGAAATTTTCTGTAAATAGCTTACCGCGGCTGGAAGGTAATTTTTGAAAGTGGCTTCACCACGCCTGGGTAGATGGGTCCTTTTGAGTCTTTTTAGTTGTAGAGATATGGGTGGGAACATTGTAGTGATCCTAGCTCACAAGGACTATGGTTCATTGAAGAGGCGTGAAATGAAATGGTGTAGGGGAGGCAAAAATGTAGAATGACAAAGCAAATGTACAATTTTTCGTCAGTATATGAAGCTTGGAATGAAGCCATTGGTTCTCTATTGTCTTGCTTGACATTCTTATATCCTGAGCCACGTGTGGTAACAGGGTAGGAATGCAGAATAACAAAGCAAAGATATGCTTTCTTGCGGGTCCCATGTTAGTTGTCAGTATCTAAAGCTTAGAATGAAGCCCGTGGTTCTCTACTGCCTTGCCCCGTGTGTGTTCTTATACCTTGAGCTACACATGACAATATAACAGGTTAAGAGTGACGCGTTTGCAAGAATGCAGTGGCAAAGGAGATGTTTGCTTTCTTGCTGGTCACACATTAGTTGTCAGTATCTAAAGTTTGGAATGAAGCATGTGGTGTTCTCTATTGCCTTGCATGACATTCTTATATCTTGAGCCACGCATCGTAACAAGGTGAGATTGACATGTTTGCAGGAGTGTATAGGAATGCAAAATGACAAAAGCAAATGTATGTTCTCTCTTGACGATCTCACATCAGTTGTATGTATCTAAAGCTTGGAATGAAGCCTATAGTTCTCTATTATTGCCTTGCCTGGTATTCTTATATCTTAAGTCACGCATGGTAAGAGTGAGATCGATACGTTTGTAGGAATGAAGAATGACAAATTAAAGCAAAGGTATGCTTCCTTGCATTGATAGTCCCACTTCGTTGCCAGTATCTAAAGCTTAGAATAAATTGAGTGGTTCTCTATTGCCTTGCCCATCTTGAGCCACACATGGTAACAGGTTGAGGTCGACACGTTTGCTACCTGCAGGGAAGAACCATGGCCGTGATGCGGACGTTTGCCAGAGAGAGCCAAAGCCACAACCCACAGGCGGTACGCCGCCGTTCTCGGCAGAGGAGGACGGTGAGTCATTTTCCGGCTATGACGTGGCATGTGCTGGACCCATCGACGGTGAGTCATTTTCCACACATGACAACAGGTGCTTACTGCTTCCGAGCACGGCGTACTTACTGAAGTACTACCATTCTGTGCACGTATGAGTCATTTTCCTATTTTGCTGTAAAATACGTAATAAGTTATTACAGTGTAATCAGCATTGGGCGCAATTACGTGCTCGTGCGTCATTAATTCAGTCAACCCGAAAAGCTCATGTTAGAGAGGGAGACCGGGAGAGAGAGAAACGGATTTCCTTTTAACAAGAAGAGAAACAGAATTTCCGTTTCTACAAAAGACAGTAATGGAAAGGAAAAAAAAACATTTGCTGGCATTCATTATATTGTTTATTTAAAAGACAAGCAGTAAAGTTTGCTCTGGAACACAATATATATCTATACATACATACAGTACATGAAGTCACAAAGCGCCCTCTTGATCCATCTATTTGGAACGTAGCCGATATATCATCGGCATTATTCTTCTACACCACGTACTAATGATAAAATAAAGGCACATTTATTTATTTATTTATTTCATTATTTGTTTACATCTTTTGGCAAGCCCGGGAGGGCGACGACTAGCTTAGCTAGCTTAGTGCTTGCTGCATGTGGCCATGATGGGAGGCTGCGCAGACGGGCCGTCGAGCAACCCGCGCGCCATGATCCGGTACACGGCCTCCGTCATGTGCAGCCCGTCCCAGGACACGTACCTGGACGGGTCGGCGCACGTCACGGCGCCGGGTTCCGTGCAGTGCACCGTGAAGTTGGCGTTGTGGAAGCCGCCGCCGCCGCAGCACGCGTCGAGCGCCGTGGCGGGGGCGAAGCCGCTCCGCGCCGGGGCGCCGACGATGCCGTCGACCTCGCCGTAGTAGTCGACGTAGACGATAGAGACGTCCCGGTGCGCATGGCGGAGCTCGGCGAGCTTCGCCCTGAGCAGCGCGTTGTGGCGGGCCGTGAGGTCGTTGAGCCACCGCAGGCAGCCGGTGGCCGGGTCGTGGTCGCCGGCGGCGGCGCTGCTGTTGCGGAAGAGGAAGAGGTACCTCGGGACGCACCCGATCGGGAAGATGCCCGGCACGTACAGCGTCTTGGCGCCGAGCTGGATGAGGGACTCCAGCGACCGGCCGATGGAGCGGATGACGAGGGGCACCAGGGAGTCGACGAAGCCCAGCGTCCGGTTCTGGAACAAGGGGTGGTTGTAGTCGTTGGCGCCGATCTCGCCCACCAGGAACAGCGACCTCGCCATGATCTCCCGGCGCTCTGCATGCATGCATGCACGGTTAATTATATAATAAACTTAATTATATTGCTAGTTGCATGCTGGTCATGGTGTGTAGGAACTAGCAGGAAGGACTACGTTTGTTGCTGATGAACAGTGAACTCGAACATCCTCTCGAGCTAGCATCCAATCGAAATAGGGATGCAATCATGCAAGACTAGTGGTGGTCCGTGTAGCAGCAAATTTGTTTTAAAATTAAATTTGAGTTTGTCTCAGACAACCCACCTCGCTCATATATTCCCGAGTAAAAATCACTGAATAAACGCTTGGATCGCGTGGGATGCCAGCTGCAAGTGATCGGGCTGCACATTCTACAGAACCCAACAGGAAAAGATGGCGACATGTCGTAATCTCAGGCCAATTATCTACAGATATACTAGTACTCTAGTATGTGTGCACAACAGGCTAAAAAAGCTAGAGTGCATGATTGTGTGTGCTGTCAATGTCTTGGAGCGACGACGACGACACACGACAACGCGCGCATGTCTAAGTCGTTTAATAATTTGTACAAGGAGAAAGAATTGCTGGCGTATAATAGAATATGCATGTACACGTATATACTACGTACCTTGTTCGGTGGCGGCGAGCATGGCGAGGACCTTCTTGAACCATCCGATCTGCACGCCGAGGGAGTAGGGCGTGATGGGCGTGATGCCGCTGACGTCGAGGCCGTGCTTCCTGAAGAGCAGCTGGTTGAGCGCCGTGCCGCTGGCCACCGCGAAGTTGGCGCCGTGCCGGAAGTCCTCCTTGCTCTTCCCCTCCAGGTACGGCGGCCAGTGCGGCAACCCCAGCCGCTCCACTGCATATATATGCACACAGAGCAGAGCAGAGCAGAGTCAGTGGGCAGGCATGCAACAATTGTTCGATCGGCACTCGCTCGAACGACGCACGCACGCACCGATGAAGTCGACGACGAGGCGGCCGTCGGACCAGCGGCCGGTGGGGCGGTGGAAGAAGGTCTCGCCGTAGGGCGAGTGCGCCACGGGGCCCGGCGACGCCGAGTAGCGGATGAAGTTGCCCGTGTCGGTCAGCGAGTCGCCGAACGCGAAGAAATGGCTGTAGCAGCGGCCTCCGCCGCCGTGGTACGGCCGTGTCGCCGCCGCTGGAGCCGTGGCCGCTCCAGCAGGCACGGGCACTGCCGCCGCCGCCCCCAAGAAGAAGCAGGCAGCCGCGAACAACAGCGGCCACAGCTTCGTCGCCGCCGCCATGGCCACCACCATGGCTGCTGCTGCTGTGATTTAATCGTCTCGTCAACTCGTCTGCTGTGATTTCGTACTGATAAACATTTCTTTAGCTACTATATACAATAGGGAGATTTGGATGCTGCTGCGTTGGTGAAGGTACGGTGAAGATCTCATATTATGAGGAGGCTGCCTGTGTACACGATTGGGACACGAGGCAAAAACTCAACTGTTTAATTTGCAGGGATGGACGTGGGCCATTCTCACCCACTTTAAATCCCTTTTTTTTTTCTACTTGAGGTGTTTTTCAACACTCATGCACAGCAGCCAAATCGCTGTATACAAAATATGATAATATCATTTTTTTTATCGTGGCTTTTTATTAATAAAAGTTTTTAAAAAAGTAACTTAATTTTTTTTATTTTTATATAGTTCTTTTGAATAAGACAAGCGGTTAAATTTAAGAGAGAAAAAGTCAAACATCTTCTTATATAATTTAAGGACGGAGAAAGTACTGTTTTTCTTAAGCTCTTTGCCCCTCATATATAGCGTGAAATGCGACCATTGCCGATAAAAAGAGCAGAGTTTTTTAGCAGAGATAAAAAGAGCACTGGTGGTCTTTCGGCCAGAAGCTGACGGCCCACTAGTATTCTGCCCGGCCTTAGGTATATTGGGCCCTGTAGTCTGACGAGTCACCGGCCCATGTGGTGAGAGTGGAAGGCTCGAAGCGAAGTGTTTCGTGGACCAATCCATCTTCTCTCTAGCGAGTCCACATCCACACCCACATCGGCGTGGTTCGAGCCCTGAGCCCTGAGTCCGTCGCCGGAGACGTCGCCATGGACGAGAAGGAGTTCCGGGGCATGCTCGACCTCTTCCCCGTCGTCCGCTCCCGAGACTACTGCGTACCCCCCCCCCCTCCTGCCCCCTCTACCCCTCTCCTTTTCCGTCTGCCTGTGCCGCTAAGTCACGGGGCTAAGTGGTCTGATTTGGGGACCTCCCAAGTCCCAAGCCGCGATCTGTGGCGTGGAACTCGGTTGGGAATTCGGGGTAGCATATGCCTTCCCGTCAATTCCGATGACCTGATCTCCTGTTGCGACACACTTTATCTGTTGCAGAGTGCTTGCAGCTCCGGGTTCTGAAATCAACTTGCTGTTTGCAGGAGCAGTTGTGGTAGAGGGCCATGTAATGTAGCCATTGGTCAGATGATGTATTAAAGGTGATAGCACGTTAGCATCCTTTAACAGGATTTATGTGTTACTACAACGAAGAAAGAAAAGAATAGCGAATTTTATCCATGTGCCCTGAACAGCCTAGTTTTTCTCCCCTTCTTTTAGGTAAAGGGGGGTTATTCATTTTCTCCCTTTGTTAAGAAAGAAAACCCCTCTAGAATGTGTCCTGCCCAATAAAAGTCGGTATGCATCTAAAACGGGGTTCCAGGTTTAGTCTGTTACTCCTAGCCTCTCAAGATAAGCAGGCTAATCTTAGTGTCACACCGTGCTTCCCCTGCCATTTAAGAAAGTAGGCTATTGGTGGCCTCTTAAAGTGGGTAAATATTAGTGACAAACTTTGAGGTAGAGATTGGCAAAGTATTGAGCTACATGTAGTCAAGCAATGTCATGAATGTTTTGTTTCTGTTTGAGTTTAAGGTTTGTGGTTGAGAGAGTAGTACATGGGGGATGCCAGCATGGGACAGTTGGTGCCATGCATTCATTCATCTAAATAGAAATCTCTTGGGTTGAACCAGAACAAAGAGTACAGTATTATAAGCACATTGATATGGAATCATAGGTTCATAATCCATTGTGGCAGATGTCCATCAGAAGTAACTGAATAAATATGGTTGGTTCTTATTTCCTTTTTGCAGACCTTTTTGAGCAAGAGCTGATGCAAACCTTTTTTTTTTGGGCCAAATGTAGGCTGATTCTGGAACATCTAGCAGAGGAACCAGACAACGATCACGAGTTCAGGTGTGTTTGATTTACCTGGGCGCTACCTGATTATACCTTTTAACTATTGCTAATGAAGCTATTGCTGGCAGGAGGCAACAAAGAGAAATAATAAGGGCCCATCCGACACACAAGGTATGCCAGCCAATAGTTTGTTGTTCATCTTAACAAATTTATATTAGAAAACTATTGCTAAGCCCCCACAATTGTCATGTCCATGTGTTACTGTGTCCTTATGCTTCAAACCTATCCTCAGCAATTATTGTTGTAGAGGCAAAGGCTGATGTCCCCCTTCATCCCTGTTCAGTTGAATCCAAGGGGCAGTTATTCATGATATGGTATATCTATTAAACTTAGGTCTTTACCTTGTGCCCTGGCAACAGTTCATCATATCGATATTCGGTTGTGAATGCACTACATTTCTCATGGAAGCTTATTTGCTCCCTATCAAACAAAGCTGAGATGCTGATAACTAGAACTGGTTACATCCCAATTCAAATTGTTTTTACCTGGCTCATTTGGACCTGTTTTTCCAAATTGGGTTACTTATTATCAGCACCTGTGGTTTCTTTTTACTCGACCTTTTTTTCCCTGTGAAAATCAATAATAGGGAGTATGAATATCATCGCTTCCAAAGCATCAAACCGCAACCACACAATCCATCATTTACTACCATACAAATTTGGTCTACACAGAATATACCTTTTTACATATCCAGTCTCTTACATATCTGATATGAAGGACTGAGCAGTTAAGCAATTGAATAACATGACACTGAGATGTGCTTTCTGCAACAATTACTGAGTGACAAATACTTTTTCTCTAGGGTGGTCACTCAAATTTGTTTCAGTGATGGCGAATGACACACTTTCTTTTATTCTGCATTCCACTAACAATTATAGAATAGATCTAATTATGCTCCAATATGCCATAGTGAAGTAGAATACTCACTAATTTTCTTGTATGTTTCACAGATATGTTTTTGCAGAAGTTGAAGATGGCTGCAGAGAAAAAAGTATGTATATTTCTTTTCCAGTATCAGGAAACTAGCAACTCAATACAGTGGTGTGAAACATTTTTGAGAGCTTTGAGTAATGTTGTGTGTATTTTAGGTCTGTTGTTTGAGTAAGAATAATTGGGGCACAAAAAACTGGCTCCATGTATTAGAACATCTGAAGTTATAGGAAAACACCACCCGGCGACCCAAACTTATAGGAAAATACCACTTGTATCTCCATTAAGGCCATGCTTTTATCTCACTGCCAATTGTTGGTAGCCTACTCCTTTGTACCACTCCCTTCTCTGTTGACCACTGAATTTGTGACCCAAATCTTTTGTGGTTATGCCCATGGAGCTCCTGTTGGCATGAGTGACTGCGGGTTTGAGAGAAATGCTATTGAAGGATTTGCTAGGAGCTGACAAGCTTTTGGTATAGCTTGTCAAAGTAGAAGCTGTTCTTTTTCATGTTTGCGTCATGTGTGTGTGTGTGTGTGTTTTGGGAGAGAGGCATACACAATAGAAAACTGTTAACACAGACCTCTAGAGTACCTTTTTTTTTGCCTCATTCTGGTGGTTTTACTGAAGTGAAACCAGGTTTGCCATAAATAGATCTCAATGTATACCAGAAAAGCTGTCATAAAAGCTTTACAATCTGTGGTTGTTCAGGAATTGGCAAGTCATTTTAAAAGTTAGGCAAATAGATTGTTCTTGGCTTCTGTCCAGTTAGATTGGTCCACCATTTGATGTCGAAGGTAGCATCACTACTCTACGTCTGGCTTGGATACCGTATTTCTATTCATTGCTGCCACCTTTGTTGGACTATATACTGGGTAGTATTGTATGGTTGGTGCACTCTCGCACTACTCTCATGAATACCATATTTCTGTTTATCGCATGCCATCTTACATCTTTGTTGGAGGACATATTTGGGTAGCATTAACTATCTGGAAATTCAAACACACATTTTTTTTTTTTTTCTGGTGGCTTAATAAATTGTTTTGGCTCGCACTATGGCAGATTGGGCGACAAAGGCAGAGTTCTTCTGCAAGGCATTTGAAGAAGCTCATGAGAAACTTGTATTGATTCACCTCCCTCATTCGTCATTTTAATACCAACAACTATTTTTACACGCTAAAGTTTATTTTCTGGGATTGATCTATGTGCATGCAGGTTTACAAAGAGCTGAATTTGGATGCTGCTAAGAAGTTTCTGGCGCATATGAGAACTGATGATGAATAATAAATAGATGCTACTCAAGGATCGGCTGGTGCCAATGATCCTGAAAATTTGTTGATGCCAATGATCCTGAAAATTTGTTGATGCCATTGAGTTTTTTATCATTGGCAAACTTAGGCCCTTGACGTGCTGTGTGCAGACAGTAGATATCCCATTGTGGTCAGCTACTATTCTTTTTCAGATAAACGTTTGAAGTTCCATTTGTACACTGATAGTCTTTCTGTATTTGCACCTGTATTTGTTTTTCCTTTTTAAAATTCTATAAAAGGGGACATATTACTTGCCCCATTCTCTAGATAGAATCCTTGCACATGTATTTGTTGTTCCTTTTTTAAAATTTTATAGAAGGGGACATTTTACTTTCCTTTTTCTTTAGATAGAATCCTTGAAAGTTGAAGCTAAAGTCTTATCATTTTAGTCCTATATACAACCAAGACTGCACCGATCTATGCACCCGTCTGTAGTTTGAGTAAACATTGGCGATGGAAAAAGTAGGTGTTTGCCAAGAAACTGGTGAATCGCCCCACCAACTCAGTAAATTTCCACGGTCATCCAACGTTTTTCTGTGGACACATGAGTAAATTAAGAAAATAAAACATAAGTACATTAAGAAAATAAAGAGTTATAGTTGAGAAATAAGTAGGAGTTTGGTTGTTCATCATTCGATAAGCTAGTATAGGAAACTACTGGAACTCACTATTGATCTAGCAAGTTAATTATAGGAAACACCTGGAGTTCCCTTTACAGTTCAATTTTGAGACTTTCACCAAAATTTTCAAAACAAAATCTGGTGAAACCCAGGCATATAGTGCAATCACAACCCACACATACATTTCTTTTTCTTTGATTGAAAAACCCATAACATATTCTTCAGGCACAGGATATATCAACGCCGATACTGACGAACATGTACCAACTCTGCGATCTGACAGCACACCGCACGCACCGAAGTCCACCAAGTATCGACGATCAGATAGCATCATCCAAGATCGCCTTTGATGGATTGTGCAAAGGTTCACAATTAATCGACCCGTGTGTCCTAATAAAAGTAATAAATCACTTGAACAGCCAACATAAAACAGAGATAATCAGATAACTAACAAAGGGCAGGGAGGCCAACAAAATATTCAGGGGAACCACTTCAAATGCCAAAGTTTGCTCACAAAAAAGAAACAAGCAACAAGTTTTATCCTTATGATGTTTCACCACAAAATTCTATGACATCACGACAGTTCAGAGTATTCTCAGGGACTTTGCTCCCAGCATCAGATCCTACGCCTCTCACACTAGAACCAACGACTAGTGACAGGTTTGCCACACTGATCTGAATCAGTCCACAAGTGTGCCCAAAATGTCGTGCTCTCTGAAGAGGAGGTACCTGAAATTTTTTTCATAAGAGGGCTCAGATTAAGTACCAGAGAAAGAATCTTGAAATGGCATTAAACAGAAAAAATAATCTTCAATGATAACAAATCCAACAAAAAGTTGATGTGGTATAGACCCACAACTGATTGTGTTGCCAGTTGGCAAATAAAGGTAAAGCTACAGCATGATCACAAAAAGCATACTTGACAAGCAGTATCAAACAGACAAACAGCCCAAAAAAAATACAGCATTTGACACAATTAAAACAGCCACTATAATGATTCCATATCAATATATCATATCATGGGTTTGTGTCTGTTCAGCATACATCTTGATGATTTCATAAAACAGCAAATAATACAGCTGCAAGACAATTTTTATAATTACTACAGTTCTATTGTGTGCCTAATTGATAGATTAATCATGCAGTAGCAGTACAGCACAACGTTTTCAAGCAAAGAAGAACAGTTCACTTACTCTTTATCAGCAGCAAGCTTGACTTCAGTTCCACCATACTCAGGCAGGAGAACAGTGTCACCTTCCTTCAGAGCAACTGGGATCAGATTGCCTGCCTTGTCGCGCTCACCAGGGCCAACAGCCACCACTTTAGCAGCATTCAGCTGCAACAAGAGCAACATTGTCAGCAGACGATTGATTCTACAGCCACAGTAATTCGTTTCTCCAGTTGAACACACCCAAATACAATGCTGAATACTAATTAACAAGTCCAAATTGAAAACGCAAGTCAAATATTGTCAAAAAGTGAACTAATGCACACTTTAAAAACATAAAGCTAATTCGTTTCTCCAGTAAAAACTATCGAAATGCCATACAAAAGAAGTGTAAACTGCAACTAGCCATTAAAGCATGCTAATTTAAAAGCGCGAAACAAAATAGAATTGCAGATAGCTACCTGCACAGGAACATTTTCAGCTACAAAATTGGTTATGCACTTCAAACAATAACAGCCCATTTATCTATCATCTGTCATCTAATAAATTTGCGGCAAAGCTTTTACCATCCTTTCTAAAAAATCAACAACTCATTTATCTTACTGAATACATTCACCGTTTGGAACAGCAGGTAACCATAAAGCACGCAATTTTACAAATATAAATTATAACCGCTACTTGAACGATAAAATTGTTACAGCTAAGGTAACAGCACTACCAAGAATCACAGCCTACACCAAGAAATCTGAATCACTCGAGCTAATCACAACCCAATCAGAACAACTTCACCACATGGAGAAAGCATCGTGAGGATTTTTTAGCTGCTTCCAACTATTCGCAACCTACAAAGCGATCTAAACACCCCACCGCCGAAAATCCACGCAGATTGAACTCACTACACTACCCAAAGTCTCAAAGCAACAATAGCAAGATGGGGGACGGGTGTCCGGCAGGCGATAGTGCTACCTGCTTGGATGTTTCCGGGAGGAGGATGCCGCCGGCGGTCTTCTTGGGCTGCACCAGCTTCTCCACCAGCACCCGGTTCAGCGACGGGAGCAGCCTCTTTGCCATCGGCGCCCTCCTCTCGTTCCCCTTCTTCTTGCGCAGCAAGCCAAAGAAAAAAAAAAAAAAGCTCGAAGCTTCCACTCGCCTCACCACCAACCGATCAGCCGGGGGTTTAGGGTTTTATGGACGGACGCGGGCGCAGCGGAAAATTACGAGCCTGCCCCTGGGAGATCGTGCGCCGCTCCGCCGCAACGTGCGCCGGCCATTCGGGTGCCCTCTAGAACGTTCCTCGTCCGCTGGTCTGGGCCGGGCTTTATGTATCCCGGATGGCCCACTGATTTCTCTAAGAGTTTATCGGCCCGCTAAGGACGGGCTTCATGGGTCTTTGAAAGTTCACGGCCCATTTATTCGGGCTGTGGCTACATGGGCCCAGAACACGATCCAGAGGCCCAATCCAGCATGTGGGTTAAGGTTTTGGAGTGACGCCGCGGCGACCTCCACTGCAGTAGTCCTTGTTGCCGGCGGCGGCGGAGAGATTCGGCGAACGATGGCGGACTCCGGTAACCCGAGGAAGCGGGAGGGAAAGGAAGAGGAAGACGATATCGTCTGCCTGGATCCGTCCTTTTTCGTGGACCGCAGGTACGCGCGTCGTCCGTTATTCGTTTTTGTGCGCTAGCGTGCTGGAGAGCTGAGGATTGGTTTGGTTTGCTGGGCTCGTCGATGCGGGCAGCTACGAGATGACGACCTTCACCTTCGGGTCCCACGAGCTGCGCCTCCTCTGCCTCTGCGCCGCTTCCAGTTAGTGCATCTCGCTCGTCATAAACTTGTTCCTAGCAGAGTAATTGATTTGTTCTGTAAAATGGGTGGTGGAGTTGTTCTACTGGTCATTTGCTAGTTTCTTGAACAATGGAGTATTTTTTTAGCTGCAGGAGTTTTGCACTAAACCATCCATATTACGAATTCTAGCCTCCGGCTGACGGAGAGAAGCTCGGGAGCTAGTACAAGGGTACTGGGGAGCTAGTATAAGGGTCGCTGGGCATGGTTGATTGAATGCAGTTCTGTCTGATCCTTTAGTGCGTGTACAGTGGATGCAGTTATTGGTGATAAATTCTGGGCTTGCTGTTTCATTTGTTGAATCGGCTGTTAGTGGAGTCTGTAGTATGCATATGCTTCATGCCTTGTTGCCTTGTTTTACTTGATGTAGTGGTGCTCGAGATGTTGTCGTGACAGGTGTTTTTGTTCATTTTCTTATTTTGGCTTTTATAGCAGCAATGTAGGATGTTCATTACACAATCATGTGACATAGGACCACTTTTGCCTTACCTTATATGAGAATCATTCCTGTCATTCTAGTACTCTATGTGAGGACACCAAAAGCTTTGCGTTCCTCATGATCAAACAAATGAAGGTCCTATTATAAATTCTTGTCACTAGATGACCGTTATGTCTCATTCAATCCCTTCATGTTGTCTGTTGGGTTATTCCCTTCATGTTGTCCGTTATAGCCAATTGTCAACATAAAGATAAATCTTGGCTTCTGAAGTTCTGTTCCACTGGTTCTATGATGATATGGATGATTTTATTTAAGCCTCAATGTCACAGCATTAGTTCTGTTGGTGGATTCCTCTCAGTACATAATGCCTGTTCCCATTGATCCCTTGCAATGGCAGCGCCACTTACATTCACTTTAATGATTGGTGCAGCTGATTTTGATCTTACTGGACAGTTAGTGTGGCCAGGGGCAGTCCTGATGAACAACTACCTATCTCAGCACCCTGAAATTGTGAAGGGATGCTCAGTAATTGAGCTGGGATCTGGGATTGGTGAGAGAATTTTCTGCTATAGATTTTGGTCATATGGAAGCTGACTATGCTATGACTTGCTGTAGGCATTACTGGCATATTGTGCAGCCGTTTCTGCAAGGAGGTTGTCTTGACTGATCACAATGATGAAGTTCTGGAGGCAAGGTTCAATTTTTTATGAATTCATTTACTGATACCTCATAGCTTCATACAGAAATTATAGAACAAAGTACCATTGAGACTTTTTGCGTTAGTTTTAGCAATTTTGTATATGTAGATAAATGCATACAGTTTACAACAGATAGACAAGGACATTGGGCAATCTGTATGGCAATAGTCACTGCGTACCTTTGTGTCCACTGTACTGTCTTGAAGTGCTAGAAGGGTGGTAGGGCATAAATGATGGAGTTACCTTTTGTACTTGTATCGTTCCTAATTATTCAATTCAAGTGCCACACATATCTATTCTGAAGAATGACTTTGCAGATTATAAAGAAAAATATAGAGTTGCAGTCATGTTCTGAGAATGCACATGCAGGTTAGAGGTCGCCACCCCTTAACTTCAACATTCACAGAAAGTGAAATATCTTTGATAATGAGATCTATAATTGTATTTCTATTGCAGTGTTGACAGCCGAGAAACTAGAGTGGGGAAACTCGGATCATTTAAGCGGTATTATTGAAAAACATCCTCATGGATTTGATCTTGTTCTTGGAGCTGATATTTATATCCTTGATATTTTCCTACTTAGCTGTTTTTTATTTTAAGGCTCTGGCCTTTCTCTTCTATTCATTTGTTATATAGCAATCCTTGCAGCTTGTATACCTTGACTCACAGAAAGCTTCCAGCAATCTAGCATTTCCTGCCTCTTTGATACTGTAGAGAGGATTGTTCGTATTCAAGCTGGTAAATGCAGATTCATATTGGCTTATGTATCCCGAACTAAAGTGTATGTATTTTCTCTATCTCTTGTCTTCCTCCCATTTATATTTGAATATATGAGTTCTTTTTTTTTTTGGCACATAAAAATTGTCGGCAAATACTGTTCATCATAATATCCATGTTATAATGATCAGCTCAGTGATTGTCCCAATTGACGAACTGTAATCAATTACAGTTGACCTCTTAGTTGATTATTTTGTAGTGTCTATTTTGAATTCTCTTTGTCTAGTACATCTTTTTAAGTATAGGTGCAATTTCCATGTGTTTTGGCCTTTTGGGTTTGCTATAATTTTCCAGTTATACTTATTTATATTTGCTTGAGTTAACATAATGCCATTATAACATAGTGCTTTGAAGAGAACGTGCGCATAGCACAGTGGTAGGGAGCTAGTGTTGGACCTACGGTTTTTTAAAGAAATATTTCAGGGAGGCTTCCCCAGGGGCCAAGTTCTTTTTTGAGACATAGCGTTTTGACCCACTTAACAGAAAAGGTTAGCTGAGATGAGAATAGTCATTTGTAAAATTATGATCAGGTTATAAATCTGTTAGATTAGAAAATTGGGATTAGAAGTACCTGTGCTTGAGTACCTGAGAAAACAAGGCAGGGTCAAGTACATAGAATCTCCAACTAAATGAAACATTATATGAATCCATAAACCATGGATCCCATGGATCTAAACATTGAAGAGGTTTGTACTTTGTAGCGAAATTTTTACTTCAGAATGGCATATATAGTAGCAGATGTCCTTCTGGTTACTGGTTCACAGGCAAACAATTCGTATGTCACCCATTCCTTTGTCATCTTGTTACCTGTCAGAGATATTCAGCAATTGTTTGTCTATTTCACTTGTGCAGAAAATGAGTGTCTAGTTGCATTCATGAGCAAGCAGGATACACAGGTTGGCTTGCAGTAGTTTATATTATCATTTACTGACAACTATAACTGGTGGCATACTCTACACTCATTATTATTATTTTTTTGTGAATCTCTAAACTCATTATGTATTATGTCCAGAATCGTTTGCATTACAAGAGAGGAGAAAAAAAAGAGGGAGGGAGGGGGGGGGGGTTAACTGGGACATTCTTTAATTTAATTAAGCTAATTCTTTCTCATTAATGATCAGCATGGATGCACTAGTTCTCAAGGAAGCTGAAAAGCATGGAATGTGTGTTGAAGAAGTGAATGGAACAAGAACAACCATCTCAAATCTCGAAGGAGTCATATTTAACATTACCCTGAAATGACACTTTGTCCTTTGACTCCCCTTTGTCAAGATTGGGTGGTTATTCATCACGAAGGTCCGTGGAACTTTCCTTTTAGCAGGAAAATCGAAGTTCCACATTATGATGAGCTAGAGATGTGTCAGTTGTATCTCTGTAGAGGATGAAGCACTACCTGGCTGTCACAGCAAGAACATTACCCGATGATATAGTCTTTGATTCATATGCAGATTTGGTGTGGCTTTTTACTGTTTAACCGCTCCATCCTTTTAGCTAATATAAGATATATAAGATGCGTCAATTCGCGAGTGTCGAATGATGTTACAACTTTCTCAGACTATCTACCTACTTCCTCCGTTCCATGGAGTATGTTGCCTTCTAAAAACGTGTTTGTGAGGGGGGGGCACGGTTTTTGACAAAAGTCCATGGGACAGAGGGAGTATCGATGAGATGACCAGACTCTGAAAGTTCTTGTGACAAAGAGTTTCTGAAAGCAGGGCCATCATTGTATGAGTTGTAGATGCTTGTCTGAACTCTGAAAAAAGGCTCTGGATTACCATGAGCTCGTGCTTGGTGCAGTAGTAGCATGTAAAACGCCAATTGAACAGAAACCTTCGGCACCTCCTTCAACCCATGTAACATGGTTCCAATTTTTTGCCTTGTCCTCTAGCCTTGGTTCTTTGCTGTATTTGTAAGCTTGCTGCGACAACTTGTCAAGGCCACCCTGATGCCTTGTCACTTGGGCGTAGGGCCACAGTTTTATCGGCTTTTGTGGACGCAGCCTGATATCGGAGCTAGGCCATATGGTCATGCCCTGTATCAATCAGAACTGTTAGTGATGCATGCATTGCAGCAGTGCTTCTTTAGCTGCAATTTGAACAGGTCTGAACCTGACCTCGTGCTGAACAATGTCAAAATTTATGGAGTGATGATATACATTGAGTGGCAACTGGGCAAAGTCTGCATATTGTTTCCATTGATCCTACTCGTGTCCACAAGCTGGGCGATGGGAGGTTGAAACTGGGGTCCAGATGTGTAATGGAAAATCGGTGCTTGGGAGCTCAACGACACTCCAACTAAGATGTTGCAACTAACGCATTTAAAGATCCATTTGGTCATGTTTCAGTTTATAGTATCTGGAACTGCCACGTGTTGTTGACACATAACTTAAAGGGTTCATGGTTATCAGGATGCAGGCTGCAGCTGTTAGCGACACATTAACTCCATCTGCTGTTGAAAAATAACATACTGCTAGATTGGTATTCTAGATTTTCATTTTGAAAGTACTTCCATTGGTGCTGTTGACAAATGACAAATAACATATATACTATTATACATTGGTATTACTAGATTTCATATAAAAAAATATTTCCACCGTATTAACTCTTTCCACGAAACATAAATAGTTTTTATAGATGTCAATAGTTAAGGAGTCATGTCAGAGATGTGTAATGTTTCAGTCGACGTAGGGCGTCAATAGTACGAGTACCTAACTCAGCATACTTTTTTTCTAGTAGGAATAGGAGAGAAAGAAAAAAAAAACAATAACAATTAGCAGTTCTTCGTAAATAGCTGACTCATACACTTTCTGATTATGTGTTTATGCTTACACAATTTTCTATACTAAGCATGTGAGGCTATTTTTTTTGTTTTCCTTAACTTCATATAATCTTTTTTTTAATAAAAGAAAGGCCATAGGAGACGCCCTTACTCATAATAAGCTGTGACCAAAGGAAGCGTAAGAATTCACCATCAATGAGGTCTGACTCATTTTTTCCCCCGCGATGGTACGCATTATGAGGTCTAATTAACTCGTCATTGATCCATCTACGTTATTAATTTAGGATTTTATTTAGGGTTTAGTATGTTCTAGTGTAACCTACAGCGTCTCTTATTGCGAGGTTCACTGAATATAGAATTGTGCTTTTCAGGATCATACGAGAAAAGGCATTATGACTGATTAGTTTCTTTTAGCCTCTCCTTTTTACAGCGCATCCGATGCTGCGAGGTGAGGTCAAAGCTAGGAGAATGCCATTGCCAAGAAAGAGGGCAGCATCCATCCAAACACCTGAAAGGAAAAAAAAAGGTGCACAAAAAGAAGAGCAAAATTTTTACTGGAGGGTACTGAGCCTAAAAAGCAAAAGTGAAAAAGGAAGGAAGCAACCATGAGATCTCTCTATCTTCACCAGACACCGGTTGGGTACCATGGCAAGCAAACAGCCTTCTGTAGCTGCAGCATTGAATTCCATTGCATTGGGTTTCAGGTTCCTTCCATTGTTTACTCACTTTCCATGTCTGGCTGCAAAGATTCCCTTGCCAAAAGCCCAAAACATATAGCATATAAACACATAAAGAGAGATTGATTGGTTGGCCAATGATTGGGTGCATAATCCACATGAGAGAAGAATTCCATGCCATTACATTATGCAAGACGCATGCCTGCCTCCATAAGACCACAACAAACATGTTTATTGTTTATTTGTTAATTCACCTACCTTAAATTCAAAACTGGCTCCTCTGCAGCATGGATTAGAGTACAGCACAGTTCTTGCCTGATGATAACAACGCCATGCAATACAATGTTACATTGCATGCAGAATTGTCTCACCCAACGGCCACACTGCCTCCTCCTGTCTGGGATACAGGCACAGAGAATCCATGCACGTACATGTAGTAGCCAGTAGCCATTAGCTGGCTACTAGTAGAAGTAGGCACCAAACTCAGATGCCCAAATACCAACTGACTGATCTGATCAACACAGGCAAAGGCAAGATCTTTTGGTTACTTGTCAATTTGTGAGAACTATTGATAACAGGTGACTAGATGAGGTGCCGGTGACACCATCCCTGCTGTTCTACCAGCTTGGTCCAGGCCACCTCAATGCATCGAGTTTTGCAGGTCAGGTTGGCATGAAGAAAACCCAACTGGCCCAGGCCGGCATGCATGGCGACAGAAAGGCCACCGGCCGGCTCGCCGGCGGCCGGCCGGTTGGTCAAAAAGCTTGATAAACTTGGTCTTGCTCATGTCGAAAAGTTGGGGACAGACATATATGGAAAGATGATAGGAGGAACTGAAAATTTTGTATGATTCGGATGCAAGCTTTTGGAGGTTATAATGGCATGACATGGATGCCACAGTGATGATAAACTAGTGACCTCACACTGCCAACTTGTGGGGCTCAAACAATCTACAAGTACCTGAAAAGTGATTTTAGCCGTTTCTTGTGGCAGAAACTGCACTAATTGCTGTGCTTAACAGTGCAACTAACGAGGCCACTGAATTCAAGATAGAGAATTTGACATGGCATGAGGTTATTTTCCTATGGTTCTTGGCAGTTTGGTAGTCACAACTCACCATTGAGTGGAGTGCTAAACTCAACCATCAGCCATAGCAGCTTGAAAATAAATATAAAAGGTCAATGAGTTGTTGTAGCATGCATGTTTAGGACTGGTTGGACGAACTGAAAAGAGAGCTTCTTCATCACTGGAACGGGTCCTCGGTGCAAGTTCATATGAGCTGTGCTGCCCTCTCCTGCACTGCTGTACAAGGATATATCATATATATCATATATGCGTAGTTGCTGCGTACATGCATGTCCAACAGAATGGACAACTATCATGCTTTCCTGTGATCAAGTACCGTAGTATGTACAACTACAACCTAACAGAAAGACTTTTTCTTTTAGTAGAGAAAAAGCAGCAGGTAGATTGCTAGGTCGTCTGAACTGGGATTTTAATGCCTGGTCATGCATGCTTTGCTTATTCTACATTTAATTTTAGCCCACTGATTGGTATTTGGTAATAGTTTTAAGATTGTTATGAGCTGTTTAACGCGTTTTTGGTAGTAAGTTTGTGTGGAGACGACATTGACTGAAACTGTATCGCACATATATACTAAGTGGTAAGACCAAATATCAAACTATATGTCATCAGCTGCTCAAGCTGCAACCAGTCTTGCATATCAATGGAAGTTTATTAACAACTTGTAGAACTTGAAAAGAAACAAACTTGCTAAATTGTAGTGCCTCAGTTTTGAATAATATTACAGGTAGTACTTCTACAACTTAGCCTTACTGAATTATTTCGGAGATGACTTTTCTTCTCTCTCTTTTTTTTTTTTTAAAAAAAAGATTGGATAGCTTATGGTCTCAGTGAAAAGGATCTACCGAAAGGAAGTGGGTAGCTTTCTACTCTAGGATGTCATCTGCTCAGTGCAGCCAACACTACCTGATAATTTTGCTGGTGTAATGCTTCATGCTTGCAGGTTGCTTCCTGTTTGGACTATCTAACCACTGTTTTTTATTACAAAAAATGGAAATAAAAAGCAGAGAATGCCATACAGATGCTGACAGGTACTGAAATAGTTGCAATCAAAGGAGGACCTTATGTGTAATCCAGAAGGATTGCATGGCTCATCTGCAAAGGGGATTTCTTGCAATGTGATGAAAGTAGCCCCTGGTCCATGTTAGCCCATGTTCCTGTACCTTTATTATATATCCTCGGCCAACTACTTTTGTGTGTGTGTGTGTGTATGTGTTTTTTTTTTTTTTTTTTTTTTTTGGGGGGGGTGCTGCCTTTCCTTTCTTCATGCCTTTGCTTCTCTTGCAAGGCCTTTCACACACTTGAAAAAAAAATGCTATGTTATAAAATACATACTATGCATCAGATATTCAGGTGTGACAAGAGGAATTGCTGATACATGCAAGAAAAATTGATCGTCGCAGATGCAAGTCCCCTGCTGTGCTGTTCAAACAAAAATTATAGGAAAGCTGAAGAGATGAGAAGCATCATTGCAGGGTTTCCAAAAGGTTTCAGAAAGAATTATATATTTCAAGGTCCTACGGTACCAACAAACTACAATGAGTAGAAATATATGCTGACTCTTTTGGGGGCGAGATGATTGCTGCATTAAACTCAGTTAGTACTCTCAGAACTCCCGAAATCATGAGTTCTAGGCCTGCATAAACAACTTGGAATCGGAACCAACTGAAGGACATTATTTTATCAGGGAATCTGAGCAAGACTATATCTTGGACCGTGCCAAATCCATATCTTATGATCAGCTGGACCAGGGATCAATGCAGAGTGCAAAACAAGAACTAAAGTCATGAATTTTTTGTGTACATAGCTTCTAGTGCACTACTGCTACATATGTATATGTATGTCTGTAGCTGATGTAGTTCTCTTTATTCCTCAACTGGATTTTTTTTAGGAAACTATTCCTCAACTGAATTGTCCACGAAATATGCCTTTCTCAGTTTTCAGTCGGCCATTCCCAAGTGGACGTCCAGAAATAAAGTGCACTGTGGCAAATTGATGGAGAAATTTGCTTGGGCAGTCAGTGGGTGATGAAAGCAATGTTGGTAGTTATATATACGCATTATTCTCTGCTTGCTTGTTTACAACAAGAGGGGGGCCCTATTTGCTTGGCTCATCTAGGATTTGGTGAATGTGGTGCCACAGTGCCCCATGCCAGCAATGGCAACAAGCACTAGTTTCTTAATTGTTTCAGTTACCCATGTAACTCCCTTGATTTCTAGTGCCTGATCGGATGTACAGCTAGTAATTTATATAGTACTTGTACAGGCTAGTATTGAGCAAAACAAAATTCGGGAAACTTTCAGGTAGCAGCATGAGAGTTTGAATGTCTTGGGCTAACGATGCTGGTTGGACCAATGCAAAACCTGAAACTAAGCAGGTGGGCAACCCTAGTCCCAACATGCATATAATACTGACTCAAGTCTCCAACCTTTCTTTTGTTTATGTGCGTGTGTGCAGCCCAGCAGAGAGGACAATGGGATTGGACAATTCCATTGAACCTGCCTGTTGCTTCTTTTTGTTTGGAGGTGAGGGCTGAAGCAGCCTCTCAATCATCTCATCCCCCCAGTGAGGAGGCACTGGCACTGCTACAATCAAATGAGTTGAGAGAATGTACTAGTAGCACACTGTTTGGTAGGATGATTAGAAGTCCTTAACCTGACAGTGTCTGAGTTAAAAGCTGATTGCATTTGTTAAGGGTTTGAAGATGAATTATTCCATTGCAGAAAACTTATACTAACACCTACCTAGCTCACAAAGCAACAACTGAATTTCTTATCCTGCACAGCAGGTGATGGCCCATGACGACGATAACTGCACGCAAAGCAAACAAACACACCACAGGAGTTATCGGAAACGTGGCTCGGAGGTTGTTAATCCCTGTGACGTCTGGAGAAGTTTATACAAATCTTCAGTTTTTACCTGCCTCTCAGCAAATTCTGGTAAAAGATGGCAGCTTCCCCAGTCAAAAACTCTGACGAAAGATTACAGTGACAGGAGGAGGCGCTGAGGTCAGATCTGAAGGAGGAGGAGGAGGAGAAGGAATCGGAGATCCCAAACCCATATCTTCAAGTCAACTTGCTTCGCGGAGGCGGAGGCGATGGATGGATGGATGGACCTGGACGACGCACCACAAAGAAAGGAAAGGTGGGGGCGTACTGGCTTACTCAGCAAGCAGCATTGATGCCTCCATTACTCCTCCACCCTTGCTCAATTCTTTAGAAGGTTGGAGGAAGAGGTCACAAGGACAGCCTGTGTTCGTGGCCTTTTCGGGGAGGAAGAGATGACGAACTGGTGAGGCAACAGTGACAGTGAGATCAGTCAGACAGCGCCACAAATTCTCATCCTGTACATTTCTGTAACAAGCAATGAAGCAACAGAAGACCATCATGTAC
Organism: Chrysopogon serrulatus; assembly: GCA_015844335.1. Lineage (NCBI taxonomy): Eukaryota > Viridiplantae > Streptophyta > Magnoliopsida > Poales > Poaceae > Chrysopogon > Chrysopogon serrulatus. Next base: position 51,628 of record JADLZL010004296.1, read on the forward strand.
AAGTTTCAGCATCCTTGCTGGAAAAAACTGTAGTGGTAAATATTTTTCCCTTGCCTCTGCTTGTAGGTCTGACCATGTTTCATGGGGGGAATTCAGGTAAACATGTACACATGACATAGTTATGGTATGTTTTTGTAAGGTTAAACTGCAGCCAAGTAGATGGCAACAAAGCCAAGAACAAAAAATATGTGCCTGTGCGGCTGTGCGTGTAACCATGGGGAGAGAGGGCAGGGCAGGGCTGTGCTGTGCTGTGCTGTGCTGTGCCACCCCAACCCCACCACCCCATTCCTCCTCACCAAAGCACAGCACAACACACACAACAAGGGGGGCACAGGGCTAGAAAAGAGAAAGGAGACGACCAAAAGAAACTGGAGAAAAGAAAAAGAGCTCAAAAAGCAAGGCGAGGCCTCCTCCGGCTCCGCCCCTTTTTCTCCCCTCCCAATTCACACAGGATTCACTCGCCCGCCCAGTTGTTTCTTTTAGTGCCGCCCCCATTCCGCTCTGATCCGAGCCTTTCGCTCAAAGCTTCCAGCTTTTCCAATTGCTTGGTCACTTCGGGAATCAAGGAATATGTTCTTGCGCTGTGCGCGATAGAGAGCCTGATCCATCCTTCCCCCATCCTCTTTCCCTGGCATTTCGTTGCGCTTGCGCTCGGTCTCTGTGCGTGGCCACTGCAAGGGAAGAAGGATTTTTGGCCTGGTTTCTCTCTTCTTGGGGTTCCAAATTTCCGGGCGAGATCTTCGCCTCAAGGAGGTTCCTTGCTTTTCTGGTATTGGCGGGCTCTTGTTGCTCCCCTACAACAAGTCCAAGGAAAGAATTTGGAGGACATGGGGGTCCCTTGCCACCGGTTCTGGTCGATTTCTCGGGCTGTTGAATTCAAGATGTCGCTCTGACCCACCGCTGCCTGGTTTCTTGGAGGAAATTTTGCTTCAATTGGGCGTCGTTGAGCTACAGCCCTCCTCCAGCTCTTGATCCGGTCCATGGGGCTCTGCCATGGCAAACCGACGCAAATCCCGGAGGCCGAGGTGGATGAGGATCCCCACGTAGCCTCCGGCGCGGGGACGGGGCGACCTCGCCGTCGGCGGCGGCGCCCGCGGCGAAGCCGGGCACGCCGAAGCAGCCCAAGTTCCCGTTCTACCTGCCGAGCCCGCTTCCGCCGTCCAGCTACAAGGGCTCGCCGGCGAACTCGAGCGTCGCGTCCACGCCGGCGCGTGGCGGCTTCAAGCGCCCGTTCCCACCGCCGTCGCCTGCCAAGCACATCCGCGCTCTCCTCGCGCGGCGGCACGGCTCGGTCAAGCCCAACGAGGCGTCCATCCCCGAGGGCGGCGAGCCGGAGCTCGGCCTGGACAAGAGCTTCGGCTTCTCCAAGCACTTCTTCGCCAAGTACGACCTCGGCGAGGAGGTCGGCCGCGGCCACTTCGGCTACACGTGCTCCGCCAAGGCCAAGAAGGGCGAGCACAAGGGTCAGGACGTCGCCGTCAAGGTCATCCCCAAGGCCAAGGTTCGACGCGCGCACACGCACTCATCTTCATGGTTCATCATGCCATTGCCGATTATCATGTCCCATTCTCGAGCTGTTTGTATCATTTGGTCATTGAAGAGCGTCTCTGCACTTTACATTCTTTGTTGTTGTCCCCGTCCAGTTGCATTTTGCATGTTTGACCAATTTTTTGTCAGATTCCTGCGTGGTTGGATTCCAGCATGTCTACACCATGCTGCTATGCTCAGTTTTGTCGTCAAGATCCAGACTTTTTTAATTCGTCTGCAGTTCTCTATGTGTTGACCAAAGACTCAGCATTTAGATTCTGCATTTTTTCACCTCCATGCTTGTGGTCTTGGTTCCTATTTCGGTTTCGTCGCACTGCTGCTTCAAGCAGTAGAATTTGGAACTTAATAAAAGCTGGATATGTGCCGTCACAAATTTGGTAGAACGTTACTAATCAAGCTGGGTTAAAGCACGCTTAGTAACTAGTTAATGGAAAGGAGGCCACTTTACGGACCCTTCGGTTTCTAATAGCTCCCGGGGTGCTCGTGATAGCTGGTGCAGGGTGACCTCGCCGCGCTGGTATGGCATTCATGTGGTAGCTCCATCACAGGGGAGGAGCATCCTCCATCTGGAATCTGGATGAGGACTGCTTCCTGCATTGATTGTCTTCATGTCATGCTCATGGCGCCATCGGCTGCCTCCTGCCGAAACCTGCCATCTTCCCTCCTCCTGCCGTGACCATCCATCTTCTTCCAATCTTCCCTTATGTTGCATCCACAGGTGGAAGAAGCACATGACCCCCTTGGATAGATCTGTAGGTCAAAAGGGAGCAGAGCTGTTGAATCACATTCACAGCTCGATGCTTTAATTCCCTTGAATAGTTCACTCATTATGCGCCTCCCTGCAATTATACGGGGGTCATTCAATTAAGACCCTGTAGAGGCTCAGTATACCCGGCCAGCCCGGTGCTTTTATGAGCAAAGCTGGCAGTCCTCCTGTTGCATATGTAATGCTGTAATGCCCCACCCACAGCTACTCACATTCCATGTTCTCGTGTTGTTTGTCAGTCAGTAGGATGGCAGCAACACTGGTTTCTGTTTCATTCTGTAGAAAATGAGTGCAACAAAATCATTGATATGGGAAGCAAGTGAAGACGAACGACACTGATAAGATCATTTTTTTCTTTAGGGATTTTGAATGGTTTGCACTTTGATTTATTCTTTTTGGCTATTTGGTGCCTTGCAGGATTGATGCCAGCAAGAAGCATTTTAGTTCGTGGTATCTATAATTGATCACTTATTGCCTGTGCAGTGCGCAGTGGTTGTTGGATAGCTTGCTTGAGACCATCATTTGTGCTTTGAGATCTGCATTTGTATACCAAGTCTTGTTTTTCGGTTGACCCATTTTGCTATCATCATTGAAGAGGACTGTTTTTCTCTTTTGTCTTTTAGACTGTTAGTTGCATTCTCCAACTGCTAATACATTTGTTTAATCACATAAAAATGCTTATTAAAAATACTCCTATGTGCTTATATGTAGTTTGTCTTCACGGTTGGATTGTCTGTGTACTATTAATTGTTTCTGCAATTTGTATGATCCCATATTTGAGCTCAAGCATTTCAACGTTCTCACAAAATAATTCTTCTTTCAGATGACAACAGCTATTGCCATTGAAGATGTGAGAAGAGAAGTGAGAATACTGAGTTCTCTGACAGGCCACAGTAACCTAGTGCAGTTCTACGATGCTTTCGAGGATGAAGATAACGTGTATATAGTTATGGAGTAAGTTTGCAGCTTTTTCTTAAAAAAATCCGAATGCTTTTTTATCTTCTGCATTGACATGCTATTGTGTTCATAGGCGAAAGCTCTTATTCTTGTATATATTGGTAGGTTTAGACTTCAGAGACATGTACCATAGATGTAGATCCTCTTGATGGGTTGTTTGGTCATAGTCCAGTCATTCTGACCCACTATCATTGTGCATGCTAATAATACTGTGCACACTTGCATTTCTGGTTACTTGATCATCTTGAACCTACTCAGCTGTTTCCTTGTGTTTCAGATTATGTAAAGGAGGTGAACTGCTGGACAGGATATTGGCTAGGTAACCTATGGAGCCAACATTAAAATACTTTTCAACAGCTCTAATGATTTATTCTGCTAGGGTTGTGATTTGAGTTTTCTTTCTTTACAGAGGTGGAAAGTACTCTGAAGAGGATGCAAAGGTCGTTATGGTACAAATTTTGAGTGTTGTATCATTTTGTCATCTTCAAGGTGTTGTTCATCGTGATCTGAAACCAGAGGTAGGTTGCAAGGACACTCTGGCAACTTGTTGTGATATTTGTATCATTGACCAGGAATTTTATTTATGTTACACTTGTACTGAATGTAGACTGCCACTGGATACCATGACTATGATGTTGTTTGTTCTGTATATTTCTTACTGTTTCCATAGTACTAATATTAGTCAATGCAGTTCTCTCTCTCTCTCTCTCTCTCATGTATGGTGATTTATGTATTTTTGCATTCCTTTTCCAGAATTTCCTTTTCTCTTCGAAGGATGAAAACTCTCCCTTGAAGGTCATAGATTTTGGCTTGTCTGACTTTGTGAAGCCAGGTTCGTCTTATTACTTGAGGATTCATGCGTACTATTTATCCTTGCCAGATTAAATAGCTGCAGTGGGTCATGATGCCATCATTATGTTCTGCAGATGAAAGACTAAACGACATTGTTGGAAGTGCATACTATGTTGCTCCAGAGGTGCTCCACAGATCTTATGGCACTGAGGCAGATATGTGGAGCATTGAGTAATTGCCTACATCTTACTATGTGGGAGTCGGCCTTTCTGGGCACGCACGGAGTCAGGAATCTTTCGAGCTGTCTTGAAGGCGGAACCAAGTTTTGATGAGGCCCCATGGCCCACTCTTACAGCTGAAGCTAAAGATTTTGTAAAAAGACTTCTTAATAAGGATTACCGCAAAAGAATGACATCCGCACAAGCTCTCAGTAAGTGCAAGATTAGCTTTGCACTGTTGCACGATGCTATCCTGCTGTGAAAATTCTTAACACTTTGCTCGAATAAATGATTAACTGCAGGTCATCCATGGATCCGTAATGCTCAACAAGTGAAAGTCCCTTTGGATATGATAATCTATAAGCTAATGAGAGCTTACATCAGTTCGTCTTCACTGCGGAAGTCTGCTTTGAGGGTATGCATATAATCAAATTTTAGAAAGAGCATGTCCGGGAACTAGGATTCCTTTTTTGGTCTGTAGATGAATGTTCCCTTTGCATACCTTGAGCTGATGGCACACACAGCTTAGTAAATTGTATATTGCTAATTATTTCTATTGAATTTTGCAGGCCCTAGCCAAGACACTAACAACAAACCAACTCTTTTATGTAAGGGAGCAGTTTGAATTACTGGGCCCAAACAAGAATGGTTATATCTCATTGCAAAATCTGAAATCGGTTAGTAATTCATTTTACCTGATGCACTTCACTATAATTTTTCCTTCTTTCACCGTGCAACTGCTGAAAGGCAAATGGAACACGCAGGCTCTAGTGAAGAACTCCACAGATGCAATGAAGGACTCTAGGGTGGTTGACTTTGTTAACACCGTAAGCCACTCCCGGACTACCCTCTAGTATTTGCTTTAGTGTTGGCATATGAGATATCCCAGACCACTGACCAGCGCCGCTTGTCATGGTACTAGGTGTGCACTCTTCAGTACAGAAAATTGGATTTTGAAGAGTTTGCCGCTTCTGCCATCAGTGTTTACCAGATGGAAGCCTTGGAGACCTGGGAACAGCACGCAAGGCGTGCTTATGAGCTGTTTGACAAGGAAGGAAACCGGCCTATTGTGATCGAAGAACTTGCATCGGTATGGTTCCATCTGTTCAGACAATTGGTGGCCATGCATGGCATGATATTAGTTTATTCGCTGAACATCGCTCGAAACTTTGGTTTGTCAGGAACTCGGACTTGGCCCGTCAGTGCCTCTTCACGTTGTCCTCCAGGACTGGATCAGACACGCCGACGGGAAGCTGAGCTTCCTGGGATTCATAAAGCTCTTGCACGGGGTTTCGTCGCGCTCGGTCCCAAAGGCCTAGCAGCATACACCATCCATCCCTGCATATCCATATCATCAACCAAAGGAGATGACCGATGGCTAAGCCAATCTCTGGCTGGTGCGTGCGTGCGTGCGTGTGTGGTGGACGGCCTGAATGAAACCAATGCAAAGACGAAGAGAAATGCCTGAAGGTGACAGAAGGCTGATGATGCTCGTGCCTTACTACTATACCACTTGTACCCCATCCCTTGCCACGTGGTTTGATGACGTCGTCGTTGTCGTTGTTGTACTGAAGTAAGCTGTTGTGTAGACGAGTGTACAGATGAGGATAGGAAAAAAAATGAATATGATGGAAGGGCCGAAAGATTTGGGACTGCTGTTTGTCAATGCCAATGCCAATGCCTGCAGCTGTAACCGTATCTTGCTCTCCTTTGTCTGCATCATTAAGAGAACAGGAACGTCGCAGCAAGTTATACTGCAGAGTTGGCAAAATGCCTCGCCAATGCTCGTCTTTGTTCGTCGCGACGACGTCGCAGTCGCAGGCGCTGTAGGTGGGCTCGGTGTGTACGATAACGATGCCGTGAATGCAGCGATGTCGCCACTGACAGCGCGGTTTGGGAGGGAGCGCGGCGCTGGTCCTGGACGGACACGGACGTACGGCGCAGCAAGTCCGGTCAAGCAGAGACGCCGGGTCCGGCCGGCGGGTTCGGGGCCACTGACAGCCAGAGCGCGTAGGAGGACCACATCGCCGGGCACCGAACCTGGCAACCTCCCTTCCCCAAGGCAAAGTTCATAAATAACTTCTTTAGTCATTACTAGTAGTATGTCTGTGAACTGATACGCTGACATGGAGAACTCGAACTTGCCGCAAAACAGCTTTCTTGAGTATATAAAGTAAATTTCAATCTCAAAATGTTTCGCAGTGTGGCGGTGATGAACATGTGTTGCCTGCCATATAGACAACACTAATGTTGTCATAATAAAGATCAGGATGGCAAGCTCTTGCAAAGCTAACGGAGCCAACAACATTCAACAGGCATAGTATTCCACCCTGCACTGGAACGAGAAACCATGATCTGCCGCTTGGATGACCAGGACACCAAGGGATTGCTTTACAGTTACATTACAGCCATGGGAATATGGCCGAGTAAAATCGGCTGAGCGTTTTGGTGTACCATGCATGTGAAATGGACAAGACATACAGGTTCGATCGGATTGAATGGTGGCCCATGGCTGTTGCTCTGTTTGCTTGGCTGTTTGGATGTATTTGTATGGTACTGTAAACCCTGGTGGCGCTTGGAACAGACGGACAGGCACAGTTCAGTGTTGGTGTCCTACTGTACTTGGAGAGCAGGCGGCACATGAATCGGTGAAACCGTCTTGGTGTTTTTCCTCTTTTACCGTTGGAATGCATGCATTATGAAGAAAAGGGAAGGGAGACAGGCAGTGTGTAGTAGTACTTGGCAAACGGAAAGTTTTTTTTTTCCCAATTCCAACTGGAAGTGTGTGTGTTTTTTTTCTTAAAAGACTTTGAGAGCTAGTACAGTGAATGAAAGCTCGGATGATGACAAGTGATGGGGGCTTTTTTATGTGAATTTTGTATAGTAGCTGATTGACATGCTGAACACAACTCGTGAGTGCGGTGTGTTGAAAAAAGATCGCCTCAACAAACAGAATCAGGAAAGAGAAAAGAAAAAAAGAGAAAATTGAAAAAGAAAAGGGGGGAAATTGAAAAATAGAAAAAGAACATTAAATTTGGAGATGCGGGGTATCGATCCCCGTACCTCTCGCATGCTAAGCGAGCGCTCTACCATCTGAGCTACATCCCCTAATGCAATAAAGTGTCCAATTAGCAGATAAAATAGTTTATTTCAGAGTTAAGTTACAGATTAGTTCCTGCATCTCATATACTTACTTCCTTAGCTCTACTTGTCGAGGTAGCCAAAATAGCTAATACCTAATCCGGACCCAAAGGTTTGGTGTGTTAACATTGTACCACCTATTCAATGTAAATCTAGCTATACAGAGATCTTGTTTAGATAATGAAGTACTCACAGATGTTTTTGTTTAAATGAATGAACTAAAGGAAGCTTGACATATATGTGCAAATACGTCTGCTCCAGCACATCAGCTGCAGTTTGCAATGCTCCCACAGGGCCCTCAGTTTACAATCTTAGGGAATCATTGTACTGCATCGTTCGTTTCCTAATCCTAGTCCTAGTAAATACCAAATGGTAGGCCAAATCGAGATTGATGGGAGCGGACGCGTGGACGACATCCGGCAGGTGCTGCTGTGCTGTACTCTACGGAAGACGGCGTCCACGGTCCACCGCTCTGTCCTCCCGCTCGCGGCTCTCGGACGTCGTTGCTCTCCACGTCTCCGCCGGCAGCAGGTACGTGTCGCCGCGCGGAGCTTCCTCCATCCATGCAGCAGCCAGCAGGCGCCCCTTCGGCTTCCTGATGATATACATCGCGACTGATGGAGGCGTCCACATCCATCCATTATCGAGGCTCAGCTCGTCGTCGTAGTTCCTTCTTTCCCTCGTGCGCAAGCGCAAGCTCAACCAGCTACATTGAGTGTGAACAGGGCGCCGATCGTCATGGATCTGGTGAACGGCGTGCTCAATTGGTTCGGGACGCCGGCCATGGTGGCCAGCCTGCTGCTCTTCTACCCGCCCTACTACCTCTTCAAGACCTGCTACTCCTTCCTCTCCTGGCTCTTCCCCGAGGACCTCGCCGGCAAGGTCGTGCTCATCACCGGCGCTTCCTCCGGCATCGGCGAGGTGCGTGACACCCACTGTCTTGTCCGTCTTCTACTGACTGTTGCTACAGTTTTTTTTTTTTTTTTTTTGGAAACGAGTACTACTGATATTGCGGAAGGCCCCAAAACGTGGACAACTACTGTTCTTTGCCTGCTCAGTTTTGCATGTTTAGATTGGCTACTACTAAGTACTAATGTCTTGCGAGTGTTTATGTTTTCATCATTGTTTATTGCTCTTTGATTTGAATCACCACGGTCGACCACGGGATTAGGAACAACTACAAAATACAAATTCTTGCCCATAGAACCGTCCATAGCGACCACTAGTATCATGACATGATCATCAGGATGCTCAGGTGCCCTCTGTTTTGACCTGCGATACTCTGTTACTTACTTCCTTCTTCCAAACGCCTGTTCAAAAAAAAAAAAATTGAAAGGAGAAGTGTGATTAGTGATTACTTAACTGTTGGTAGATTCAGCTCATTTGTGATGTTTTCTGCAGCAATTGGCCTACCAGTACGCGCTGAAGCGGGCCTCCCTAGCCCTCGTCGCGAGAAGGGAGTCGAGCCTCCGGCATGTCGCCGACCGAGCACTTGAGCTCGGCGCGCGTGACGTCATCGTCCTCCCGGGTGACGTCTCCACCGCCGACGACTGCAACAGATTTGTTCAGACCACGATCAGTCACTACGACCGATGTGAGTCCATGCATGACACTATGCCGAACATTTACAGCTTGGCTTTGTGAATGAATTGTGAAACCTCTGTTGTTGCATTTGCATGCAAAGCTTTTTAATTTCCTTGTCTGATTCAGTGGACCATCTCGTGTGCAATGCCGGCATCGCGAGCGTCGGCGCGTTTCAGGAGATTCCAGATGTCACAAACTACAGCTCTCAGCTTGTAATGTTTCCGAGAAATCCGTTTGTTTGCATTTTAGTACTTTCTCCTAGATATAATGTGCCGGTGCTGATCTGGTGAAGTTCTTCAGGATGTCAACTTCTGGGGCTCCGTTCAAACAACCTTCGCTGCCCTCCCGCATCTGAAGAGGAGCCGAGGAAGAATCGTGGTGACTGCGTCTGCAACCGGATGGAACCCAGTTCCTAGAATGAGCTTCTATAACGTAGGGAATTTCTTTCATCCTCTCGACTGATTTCATTTCAGCATGTTGGGACAACTTGACAATTCTGTCAGTTTCATGTATACACATGTTCAGGCTGCCAATGCTGCGCTCATAAACTTCTTCGAGACGCTGCGGACGGAGCTGGGAAACCAGATTGGGATCACGGTGGTGACGCCCGGGTGGATCGAGTCCGAGATGTCGAAAGGGAAGTACCTCAAGGAGCATGGCGAGGTGGAGGTTGATCAAGAGATGCGCGACGTGAGTAACAACACTGATCAGCTGATGGTGAGCTAGCTCTGCGATCGTGTTGGAAGGAACTGCTAACACGTTGGTATTTCAGGCTCAGATCGGTCTGTTCCCCGTGGAGTACGCCAAGAACTGCGCCAAGGCCATGGTGCAGGCGGCGCAGCAAGGCGAGAGGTACCTCACCGTGCCGGCGTGGTTCCGGGCGATGTACCTGTGGCGGGTGTTCGCGCCGGAGGTCGTCGAGGTCTGCTACCGCCTCCTGTACATGCACGGCCATGGCGCCAGGCAGGCCGACGCGCCGAGCAGGACGATGGCCGAGTCAGGTGGCAAGCAGCTGCTGTACCCGACCTCGCTGCGCTCTGAGGATGTCAAGAGTGACTGAGGCAGGCCGTGCCTAAAATGCAACAAACTTTGTATATGTGCAGTTGAATGGTCCCATGGATGGAATGGGTGAAGTACAGAGCTCTAGACGATAAACACTTGTGGTCATGTTAATGTGCCGTGTACCTTGATAATGAAATAAGGTAAGGTTCTGGAGTTCTGGTGGTGCTCTGTTTTTGCTTCTCCTGGTGAATTAGGTTGCATCAGATTTGGTGTCCTCGGCGCCTCCTTTGGCTGGGTTTGGTTTGGTACCCAACAGCCTGGATGCTTTTACTTTGTGTTTTTCATGACCTTTTCAAAGTGCAAGAGCATTTTTTAGGCTCTTGATATTTGATAGGGTAATGGCGATTGATGAAAATTGTAACTTCTAAGTTTTTAAATTTAGAGAGGCTTGAAGAGGTGAAATTGTAGGTGTTTGGAGTAAAAAGTTTGCTTAGAGTTACTAGATTTTATAATTTTCAAAGGATCTTGGATGTTAATATGGTTTACGTCAAAGTTGTGGATCTCAATGCGATCTACAGCTTTCCAGTTGATAATTATTTTGTTTGAAGTTTAGGGCATTAATAAACTTGATGAATGTTTAGTGAGATGTCCAAAGTTCAGAAGTAGCGGTTAGAAAAAATCAAATATAATCGAACAGTTTGGTGAGATTCTGGCTTTGTTGGTGTAATCGGATTATAAGCTAGAACAAACAGGTCTATCATGTTAGTCGTGGAGAAGGCTAAATTTAGCTAAAGTTTGGATGCCTGTTTAGCAGCTAAATTAGGGTGAGAGACATCCAAACAGGTCCTATCTTTAGCTGACCCTCTCACCCTCCGTCCAATCGGATTATAAGGCTAAATTTAGCTAAAGTTTCTTCATGAGAGAAGAAAGAAAGGAGATAGGACAGAGAAGTTAGGGTGAGAGGAAGGATAGAGATGGAGTTAATACGAGGGTCATAGATAGATGTTAGCATGTCGCATTAACATCTATACTTGCATGAGTCTAGACTCGTTTGAGACTGGTCGTGCGACGTAAACATAGATGGGCTTTACTGTGGTACATCCAAATAACTATGAGCCGTTCATTTGATTTGATCGGATGGTTAGAATCACATATTACTTTTTAGGATGTAATAGATGAAATAAGGAAATTTCAGATATAAAGATCCTTTTCTAGATCTAATTGATATATACATGATCTATTAGATATGACTAATCTTTCTATTTTTGCAAGTTTAGATATTACATAACTTAAATATTATTATTTTTTTCATGCAGTTCTTGTAACTCAAGAATTCTACATGCGTGTACATATGCCCAAACACTACCTCACACATTTAATTATGTAACACGTGTATTATCGTCTAATATGTTTTGCTCAATTGACGTGTTAGCTATTAATATTTTTCATGTATGTACAATTTTAGCAAAACTAAGTATTATAAAAAGAATTTGACCACTTTGAAGAAGAAAAATATCATCACACTTTATACATGACCAACCTGCTAAACTGTTTATATGCGTATGTGTCCGACAAACATGTTCAACCTCCATAAAAAAATACGTGCTCAATATACTTAACGACTATGTGTTTTATTTCAAGGTCTTCTTAATTTTATATTATAATTTCATTCGAGTTAGCATAATGTACACACTTGATTATATGTAATATATAGGTTAACGTGTAACATATTTTAGATCACTAAAATTTACGGCACAATAATTATTTGAATAACATGTTTTTTAACTGGATAAAACGTGTTAGCTTGTGTATGTATCTACTTGCTAATTTTTTTTATGGTAATATCTATAAATAAAAAGAACAAGAGTCTGAGATTTAATTTCGTGCGATCAATTCTCTGGCCGGCCGTCGTTCTGCCCGTGCGGTAAATGCGCCTACCCCAACCAATCAGCGGAAGGACGTCTTTCTACAAAGGAAAAGCAGCACCTGCCCTAATGAGCGGAAGGAAATATCTGATCGTTGCTCTGTCATTCTTCTATGCGATACCGGCATCCACCACGGTCGAAATAGGAAACAGGCATATGTACGTAAATTACGCTTCCTATAATCACGTGTGATCCCTCACCGCCCCATGCTTTTTCTGCCCCGTGCGATCTGCCCCTCTGGTGTCCGCCCCCGGAATGAAAAAGAGAAGGATCGATCCTCCCCGGCAATCACGCCATCGTCGCGCTCCTTCCTCCCCCCGCACAAAACGTCGCACCTCTTCTGTGTACGATCCATGGCACCCTGCCGGTCGCATCGGCCCCTGCTCCCTTCAGCTGTGCCGCTGCCAGCCTGCCACCGTGCCACCACGCCTAAAGTGGACGCCGGCGCTCCACGACCGAGCAAAGCAGATGCAGTCGGCCAGCCGCTGCTGCCGTGAAGGTCTACGCCTACCTCGCCAAGACCTAGCTCCAGCCCGCCTACCCAGCCCCTAGGAGGCCTCGGCCGGCCAACCCGCTCCCCACGACCCACACCCACCCCCCCGCCGCCCCCCCCCCCCCCCCACCCCACCCCACCCCCCCAAAATCACCATGATTGCCCGCCTCTGCTGCATCCCGCACGACGCACCCACTCCCACGCCGCCGCCAGTCCCTGGATGCAATTGCGACGACATCAGCGCCCACACAGTTGGGGTCCTTCCCGGCCGTGCCACGGGCGACTGCGGCGGCCTCTCCTGCGTCGCGACGAACGAGGCCCAGACACGCGCTACCACCGCGACGAACGAGGCACTGGCGGGCGCTGCTTCTAGACGAGCCGCCGGGTGAGGAGGACAGCCAGGGCGAGGCGGCCACAAGCGAACAGGAGCAGGGAGATCCGGTGGTGGACAGGGGCACATCCTCCCTTGCAGTTCAGATCCGTGGAGGTGTGCCTTTTTCTCGACTAAGCAGAACACGACGCCATGCCTGCTTCTCCCCCAACAGCGACGACCCCGCCGGCCGCCACCGTCTCCCGCGCCAACACCGCCGGTCAACAGCGTGTCGCGTCCCGGTTCGTGCCTGTTCATTTCTCCTAATCTGGATCTCTGAGGACCTCAATTCGTGCCCGTACATTTTCCCCTGATCCTGATCTCTCTTTATTTGTATTTGTGTTGTGTGGCTATCGTCAAATTTTATTATGCTTTGTGCTTCTAATCTGCTTACATTTTTAGATGATTTAGCTTTCAAACAAACAATAAGAGAAATGGTGAACCGTTGCATTTTGGTGGTTCTCACAAAAAAACATTTATAATTTTTAATCCAATTAGTTAAAGCATAATGTGGTATCACAGATCTTTCTGCCTACTATTACACAAATTTACACTAATTTGTAATAGAACTCTGAATTTATCCTTCAGTATCAGCAGCATATCATGTTGAAATGCAGCTCATTGATGTCAGCTTTTTTCATCATGTTGAAATGCAGCTCATTGAATTTCCTCCATGGAACTCCTGAATTCTAACTACTTCCATTTTCTTTGTGCATAATTTTCAAGGCCACTGAATGGAATAGGTACCAAAGTTTCCTTCTGCATTTGTGATCTACCGTAGAGGGAAATAAGCTAGCTCTAAATTTAATTAAACTTAACACAGGAGGTACAATTAATTTGCTATATGGATTTTTCTAAACTGAAATAATTTTTCATGATATGTTCATGATCAGTGGTTTTGAAAGCTAAGATAGCCATATTGTTGTTAGGTGCCATGTTGCAAGATCTCTGCTGCAAGTAATAAAGAAAAATCCAGGTTTTCGAGTGAGGAACAGTGGAGGATTGATGAACCAGTATTGCAATTTCAGAAAAATAGGTGCTCAAACTGATGCACATCTACTTCTGCAGATCCCATGCTAACAGATTGATGAACCAGTATTGCAATTTCAGAAAAATAGGTGCTCAAACTGATGCACATCTACTTCTGCAGATCCCATGCTAACCACTACTACTGGTGCTTTATCTAAATCCCACTGCTTTTTTTTTTTTGTAATTTTACACACTAAAAAGAATCTTCCCAATAACATTCCATCCATCGGGCTAGGTTGGATAGAACTGCAGTTTTAACATTGCCATTAGTCTTTTGTATCATTGTCCATCTTTCATTTCAAGGGTCTGCAAAATGGTGACATGGAAGGTATGCAAAATGTCTGAGTTTTGATTTTCTATCGCAGAAAAAGTGAAATCAATTGAATGTGATAGGAGAAAGCCAGTAACAGAGGATCTGAAAGTAGAATTTAATGAGCAGTGGCAAAGTGAATCCATGTTTTGCTTTTTGGTTTACTTGATCATCAGGTTCAGATTTCCTATGGCCGTTTCTTTTTTTTGTTTATATGTGCGCTTCTACTAAATGGGCATATGTTTTGGTTCTAGCATATTAGGACTTTTGATCACTAATCTATGGCGAACTTATGACATTAGATGATCTAACTTGATCTTTTGTTAGACTGAACCTTGCTAATAATTATATTTAGGACAGATCCATGCTTGGGATGCCATCGGCAAACAGCGTCACCTCCCGTCCCTGTCTGGTTATCTGCCCAGAGCTTGTGGTGGAGGCCGAGGCTGCATCTGCTACAATGGAGGGCAATGGCATCCCCGTGGGGGACCTGCTGTCGCTGTGCGACCACAACGCTTGTGGCTTTCGAGCTCAGGTGCCTTTTCCTTTTTTACCCGATATGCTTTCTGTGATGCTTGTGTAGCTTCTTAGGCCCTGTCATTACTTAGAATGATGTATTGCATATTCAGGAAATTCAAAACTGTAGGATGTTGTTCTTTCATACTGTATTTTCTCTGAAATTGATAATGGGAGATGATCTGTATTTTTTGTATGTTGGCTATCTGGTCTGTTGGCAGTAGTGGTCGGTTGGTAGTGGTGACAGCAGGCATGGAGGGCAAGGCCCACTGGCCATGGATTGGCTGCAAACCAATCCACAAGGGTTGTACAGAGTGCCCCATACTGTTGCTCATGCTTCTCTAAAGACGTCGTGTTGGTTGGGTGCCCATGTCATGTTTTCTTTCTGAGTCAAAACTAAATCATGGCATGTCTATCTTTCGAAAAAAAAAAATCATGGCATGTCTGAATTCTAAGTTTCAAACTAGGAGGTACAGTGCCTCATGTTTATATATATGTACTTGCAATCATGTACTGCTTTTCATAAATAAACATGATTAATATTTGATCAGTAATAATGACATTCTGAACAATGGATGGAGGGGCACATCAGTATTTCACAAGCATGATTGAGGGTGCCTCCTATAGTCATGTTTTGGCTAGGCCGGTGGCTGGTTGCAATAGCAGGTTGCTTGACTTCTTCAGGTCGGGTGAAGGGAGGAAGCATGATACCTGCAGGCACGAAACCTGTATGATCCCATCACAAGGGAAAGAAGTTCACAAACCTATATGTGTCAATTTTCATGAGTTTGGACTTTGCAGGTTAGCTTGAAATAATTGAATTTTTGGAGGTATTGAAATTATCATTCACAAGGCATTTTTCCTAATATCTAGGGATTACCAACCAAGGCTTTGGCTGTAATTCAAACTCTACTTCTTCTTAATGAAAAACGTGCCTAGGCACGATCGAGAAAAAAAAAGAGAGGCATTTTTCCTAATAGAATCTTAGGTGCACTAAGAGGATTGTAATATCCTGCTATAGGATAATCTTTTCTGAAATTTAAGGCAGTTGGTTACTAGCTACTGTTGCAACAAGCAACTAAAATAAAAAGAGGTCTGTTATGGTTTCAGCCTGAAACAAGTATGGAATGCAGTCTAAAACTTTTTTATCACTATATGGAATTAGTTGTCAGTTAAACTTGGCCATCAAATACTTTTCATGCAAACTTTACTTCTGTTTAGAATGTCTTCATGCGAATTTCAGTTGTCTCTGAGTGTTATTATAATTATCTATATAAAATTATCTAAACCACATTCATATGTATATTAGGTTGTAAGTAGGAGCTGCCTACACGATGAAAACAAGGACAGAGGGAAGTGACAATGAGGACAACTACTAGAGGAAGATTACAGGACCCAAAAATGCCGAGAGGACCATATCATACGAGCATTAATTCACGTGTTGTTAAATAATGATTTTTATTGATTATTGCTAATTCAAAGCTAATGGCAAACCTTTAAGAAATGAATCACTTTCGTTCTGCTTGCTAGACGTTGAAGGTAACAACGTGTATGATCATTGGTTGGAGCCGTTTGTCCATCAAGCATGAGTATTTTTTGAAAATGATACAACCTACATTCCAACTTAAAATAATTATCTTGGCATAGCTTTGTCTTGACGATATTTGACGCTTAAAATTTTGTGTTTTGGTAATTATGTGACACATGTTTAAACTTGAGTTATTGTGGAATTGTTTTTTTCCCATTGCAACGCAAAACAAATGATCCTACTATTATCGTGGAACTATAGATCCTACTTGAATTATCCTGGAATCATTTACCAGTGCTGTTGTATGATAGGCACTAATATTTACATGCATATGGCATAAAGACGCTGCAAAATGTATTCATGGATTTATGACGCGCGAAAGAAATGAATATCAGAGATTTCTTACAACCGATATAAAACTTCATCTTAGTCGCATCACCTAAAAAGGTATATACAATAGAATTTATAAGGTTGTTCATGCACCACGATCCTGTAATATGGCCGCTGATGATGGCCTCGCTGCCCTTGGGGCGAGTTTGAGTCCGGGTGCTAGCCCAATGTGGGATAGCATTCCAAATTGTATTCGTGACTTGGTCGCCAATGATTTGGCATCGTATTATGAGTAATGGAGATCGTTTCCATGATAAAAAAAAAAAAAAAGAATTTATAAGCCCGCAAAACCACGCTCTCCATGACTGTATTAATTTCACAAACTTTGTCTTTTGGATTCAATATCGCTTTAACGTCAATATTTAATTTTATAGTATTATTATCTTATTGTGCGATTCGTGAGTTTTTAGTACAAATATTTAACTGTCCCGTAGCAACGCACGGGCACGCCGCCTAGTATAATATAATATACGCACGCATGCCATGGATCCACCAGCCTGTGCAATAAATAAGGGAAGGGCCGCTCGGACGCATCCTGTTTATGTTTCTGCCGTGCATGCAGGGATTTGAAAGTATTATTTCCTTTTTTTTTTTTTTTCTATATTAATTAATCAAT